>JAHBCN010001903.1:114942-136525 GCA_019359885.1 Listronotus oregonensis
ATTTTTAGAGTTCACAACAAACAGGCTAGAAGAGTTTTCGTACTGCACTAGGAGATTTGCATTTAACCAACAAAACTATGTTTGTGTGGTTAATTGCTTAATTATGAACCCTAATAGAGGTTAAATTAATAGTATATTTTAAATTAAATTTATTTTATTTAATTTATATAAAAGCATTACAAAATATTATAGTTTAATCTTTGGTGGTGCAAAAACTCTACTAAATTTTTTGCTATTGCCAGGTCTTTTGTATTATTCTACAAGAAATCGCACCGAATAAAAATAACAAAATAAAAACCAAAACTACTAAAGAAAGTTAAAGTATTTATTGCATTTTTATTTGGTGTAATCTCTATCATTTTAAGCTCGAAATTGTAATGGTTTTTTATCGATGTCCGGTCCCTAATAATAAACAGAACAGTTTTTGTTTTAACGGTTTACCTTATTTTCAATTTATCTTTACATTAAAAAGAAATAGTAATTTTTGTTTGTGCTTTAAAAAGTGACCATGCAAAAACTACTACTGCTATACACAAGAATTTTGTTATATGGAAAATATTTAAATTAATAAGAAGAATATTATTTAAAAAATATATTTTTCAACGCAAAGTCGCATAAAATTATTTAAATTTTCTTTGACTTAATAAATTAGCATATTAAGAACGCATAAGCAAAGGCAAAGAACCAACTGTAAACTTTAACTCAACTACAGACAGAAAATTCAATTTTATTATTTAAGAAAAATTTAGAAATTAATACATGCTTATCTTGTTTTTTTTTTAATAATTAATTGCGCATCAGGAAAGATACTTATGTTTGTATGTAACCAAAAGTGGAATTTTCCTGTAATTTTTTTAAATGATAATTTTTATTAATTACTTATTTGTTGGCAAAATCAAAACAAGTTGTAAAAAATAATAAGCGAATCTTGATACATTAATGTAATTTACCATACTTTACTACGAAATTAAAAGTCACCTTTTAAATAAAGCGTGTTCACCTGCAGCACGAGTTTCGTACATATTAACATTTTGTTTAATTTAATCGCAATTTTTAATCGTTAAATTTAATAAAAATGAATTTTGGCAAACACGACACTTTTTGGTTTTTCATCAACCAACCAAATATTTGGCCTTGATCTTATTTTTGGAAGAAAAGAAAACCAATTTAGTCATATTAAAATTTTTATTGTATAAATAATAATTTATTTATGTATATCATATTAAAATAAACAATTTACTTGAAACGTTTCCTTGAAGGTGTTAGACAATGTAATGATTTCATTAACACTAGAATCTTGGACTTCAATTGTCTTGAATTGTCTTCCATTGTCTTGAAATAGGCCAAGACGATACTTTTGTTAGTTTTGATGTGGAAAGTCTATATATAAACGTACCAGTAGAAGAATCATTAAGCATTATCCGAGCCAAGCTTAAAGAAGATAAAACACTAGTAGAACGCACCACCCTGCCGCTGGATGGAGTGATGGAATTGTTGGAGCTTTGCCTCCGTAGTTCTTATTTTCAGGTGAAAGATGAGTTCTACGCGCAGGATGATGGGCTTCCCATGGGTTCATCGCTCTCCCCAGTGGTAGCAAATATCTATATGGAATGGTTTGAGGAACATGCAATTAAAACTGCACTAATTAAACCAAAAGTTTGGCTAAGATATGTTGACGATACTTTTATTATAGGGACAGCTAATGACGAAGAACTTGAAGGTTTTTTAAAACATCTTAATTGCCTCCGACCTTGTATTAAATTTACAATGGAGAAGGAGCAAAACTCGGCCCTACCTTTCCTCGACGTTCTAGTCAAACGAAATAATGGTCATATTCAAACCTCGGTATACAGAAAGCCTACCCACACTGGACAATATTTACATCGGAATTCTAACCACTCTAACGAAACCAAACAGGGGGTTATACGTACTGTATATAATCGTGCAGTGACCTTATATAACAGTAGGGAATCACTGCAAGAAGAAATGGATAACATAACTAGAAATCTTAAGCAGAAACAGTGAGAGGCTAATAAAGGAAACAATCGAAAAATATCAAAATAAGACAAGACACTCTAATTTGAATCAAGACCAGATTGACCAAATATTTATGACAATTCCATATATTAAAGGAACTTCGGAAAATATTCGCAGAATCGCGAATAAGTATAATATTAAAACGGCGTTTAAATCCCAAACTACTCTAAGAAGTATTCTTACTAAGACGAGACCAGACAACAATGTTTCAAATAAGGACTGTATCTGCCAAATTCCCTGTGAATGTGGTGAGGTACACATCGGGGAAACAAAGAGACCACTTGAAGTTAGAGTTAAAGAACACAAAAAACATACGGAACGAGGTGAAACGTCGAAGTCAGGGATTGCCGAACACGCTTGGTCAAAACAACACCGCATACAATGGTCGGAAGCAAAAAACTATTTATAAAGAAACCCACTGGAGGAAAAGAAAATTCAAAGAAGCTGTAATAATTTTAAACAACAAAAATGTATTTAGCAAGCCTAGGATCGATATTTCGAATATCTGGCAGCCGTTGCTGAACCGTGAAAAGTCGGTCAAGCTTCGGTGAACAAGGGATAGTATATAAGTCGTAGCTTTTAGGAATAGTTTTTAGTTATCACTTGAAAACGGTTGGAGATACATCACTAACCGAAACGTTGTGTAACAATTAACAAATAATGACAATAGAAGTCCAAGATTCTAGTGTTAATTTACTTGAACTTAAGAGAACAAGCTCCACATTTCTTGAACACTGAGTTTCAGCCAATATTAAGCCAAAATGGCCAAAACAAGATTATTTGGCCAATTCTGGTCGAAATCAAAAACTTTGGTCGGTTCCTTTTTACTTGTAATAATAAATTTACCACAATCGGTATTTTTAATAAATTTTTTAAAAGAATAAAGCAGCAATAATTAAGTCTTGTTTAATTTGCTCATTATATACCTTATGATAATGGATATAAAAACGCCCGGACGTCAAAGGGATCTAAATCTGGCTAACGGGGTGGGGGTACTTTAATTTACTGATTTTAACGATACTTTTTTAAACTGTTCAAGAAGGTGCGTTTTTTATAATTTTTTTCTGTAAACCTCTTTTTTTATAGGCAATCGACCAAAAACTTTTATTGCATACTAAAGCTAACAACACCTTCTTGACCGATTTCTGGACCCTTATTCCATAGTAATAAAAATGGTAAAAAAAATCTTTTTAATCCTTCTAAAACCCTCCAAATTTGCTGCGAATGAGTTTCTCATTTACTCCTATTGAATACGGAACTCATTGTACACATGTGCACATATCTTTCTGAAACATTAAACGGCAGCAAAAATATTGCTTACAATGCCTAATACAAGCTCTAGGGCTTCTTCTAAATATCTTGTGGTAAATTGACTTTTATCAATCGTTTAGGAATTTGTTTTGATACTATACCTCTCAAAAATAGGAATTAACTTTTAAATATTCCATTTTTTTCAACTGTATAAAAATACTGTAACCCGTGAACTTTCAACGGCTCTAAAAGTAACAAAAATTTGATAGATCTACATGAAACTTATTCAACCCGTGTTTATAAAAAAGCATTATCATTTTTAGAAAAATAAAACGACAAGGCGAATAGCGCTATCACTTATGGATCAAAATTTAATAAACAATCAGTTATTATCCATTTAATCTATTGACATACCTAATCTGTAGTTTGTTACAACCAGAACTACGTCTCTATCAAGTAGCACATCCGGGCCATACCATAAGGTATTACCTCCGCCACATAACCAACCGCCCCCATGGAAAAATACCATTACAGGAAGAGGAGAAATATCATCTTTTAAAGGATCCTACAATAAAAAAAAAATATCATAAAATATAGCAAACTTCATGAAATCGTGTTCCCAATTTTTAAAGCAAATGATTTTTTTTTTGTTTGGTTTTTTGTCTAAGATATAAAAGATTTTTCAATAACAATGATACGATTCAATATGAATGTAATGATGTAGTAACCATGGTAATAAAGTTATACCTGTCACTAATTGTCATTTATGTTCAGTAAACTCTAACAATTTATTATGGCTAAATACTTGCTCCAAGAACGTCTGGTTATTGTCCGAAAATGGTCGTTCTCTTGTGAACACTTTTCGCGCATTTCGCGAAAACTTTTGTCTAAATAATCGCCCTTCTGTGTTTGACATTCGTCGCATCATTGAAAAATTTGAAAGTAATTTTTCTCTTTACGATGTAAAAACTTCAGTAAAACGCCGAAATGCCAGAACTGTTGAGAATGTTACTGCTGTAAGAGATTGCAGAAAATCCAAATTTATCAATTCCTCGTCGTGCTCAAGAGTTCAAACTAAAAAAACAACACCTTAGCGAATTTTCCAAAAAGATTTAAATTTACACCCGTATAAGATTGTTTTGACTCAAGAATTTAAGCCACTGGACTATCTTCGGCGCCGCGAATTTGCTGCTTGGAGTTTAGATCGACTTGAACGAGACCACAATTTTGCCGAAAAAATTATCTTTTTAGATTGAACTTATTTTTGGTTAAGTGGATACGTAAATAAAATAAGCAAGATTGCCGGTTCTGGTGTGAAAACAATCCACAACAGATTCACGAGAAGCCTTTGCATGACCTAAAGGTAACTGTATGATGTGGTTTATGGCATGGTGGTATCGTTGGATCATTTTTTTTTTTGCAAAATGAGGTTGGTGATTCCGTTACAGTGAATTGTTAAACGATATCGACAGATGTTGACATTTCTTTAAGGCCAAATTTGGATGCGCTTTATTTAGAAGATATGTGGTTCTAGCAAGACGCCGCTACATGTCACACTGCTTATGAAACTGTCGCCATACTGCAAGAAAAGTTTAGTAAAAGGATAATTTCAAGAAATGCAACTGTTGCTTGGCCACCAAGAAGCTGTAATTTGACTCGTTTAGATTACTTTTTGTAGGGTTATTTAAAATCTAAGGTTTATGCAAACAGGCCACAAACCCTTGATACTTTGAGATTGAACATTGAACGCTGCATTCGTGAGATAACTCCCATCTTATTGCACAAAGTCTTCGAAAATCGGATTCGTCGAATTCACTCGTGTACACGAAGCAAGGATGGACATTTAAACGACGTGCCATTCAAAACACAACTGTTATCGATTGTACTTCAAGATAATATAAAAAGTGTATCTAAAATAATTTCTATTTTATCTAATTTTAAAATCATATCGTTCTCATTGGAAAACCGTTTATTTAAATTTGAATAAAGAGGCACACTTTCCGATAAAAATGTTTTTTAAATTCTTTTAATAATGCTTTGTTACCTGAGGGCTATATACATTTAAATATAGACAATCTTCTTCGCCCTCAAAAATTTCAGATCGTCTGTAGATGTCTCTTTGGGGACAAACTGCATGGATTTCTGTTGCATTAAATGTACCTTTCCAAGGATCGTACGGCACTGGAGGCTGAAAAAAATTAAAATTTACTTAATAAAATAATATTTCCATAATGCTAGCGATAAGTCGTTACTAGTTGACGATGAAAGGACCTTCATATAAAATATATTTTATTAATTTTATGATTACATTTATATTCTGTGTAATTTTTTTAAATTTTTTTAAATCAATTTTAAAAGAAAAATTTCAAACTAAATTATTTTGTTGAAATATGGTTAACATTTAAGTTATGACCTGTAGCCCAAATTTTCAATTTTGCCTTTGTTAATTTAACCCAGTGTTAAGTTCATTGTTAAATTTAACAACAAGTTCGCTCCTTGGCCGTTAGGATTATTAATGTGTTAAAAGGCCTCAATTTCCAATACACTCATTGATCCGACTGGGAATTGTTTTGATGATGACTGTAATCTCTTGGGTTATCTCATTATACTCTATATCCAACTCATATTTAGGAGCTGTCAAAGACTGAATGCGACCCAGGATATTCCACACATGTTTCATCTGAAAAAGATTAGTGGGTCTTGGGGGCCATGATAAGTTGTTAATAAGAAGATGATCCATGACGCCTACGGTTACTCTGGCCACATAGGGTCCAAAGTTGTTGGACCCTATGTGGCCAAAAATGAGGTTAACGATCTATATGTTGAAAAATGAGGTTAACGATCGTCCCAAAAAATGAAAGGGCAATGTTGTTTCACTGCTTCCTAAATGCATCAAAGGGTCATCAGGTTATCTTTAATGAAGACTCGAGGTGTTTTGCTTTCATATTCGTTGTCACCTTACATTAAATACCAACGATGTAATTCTCCATATCAAACTGTGTATTACGTCTGTTCACTACGTCGCCTTTTTACCATTATTGTATGATTTACTGTACTTTTTACTAACGATTCGTACGCCTTAAAAGTTTTCCCAAATATTTAAATTTCGTACACAAAATTAATTATTGAGTTTTCGACATCTCGTTTCGTACACCAAAAA
This sequence comes from Listronotus oregonensis, assembly GCA_019359885.1. Taxonomy (NCBI): domain Eukaryota; kingdom Metazoa; phylum Arthropoda; class Insecta; order Coleoptera; family Curculionidae; genus Listronotus; species Listronotus oregonensis. Next base: position 121,391 of record JAHBCN010001903.1, read on the forward strand.
CTGATGTTGGTTCCTGCCTCCGCAGAATTGCGGCCTAACCAAAAAGTTTCCTATTCCCACTTTTAGTGATTTATCACGTCTCAAATATTATTGGAAAAACTAAAAAGCCGCTTTGACCGACCAGAACTGAGAGCTTTTGGATTTGTCTAAATTATCCCTACGTAGAAGTTATTATAAAAATTTTAATAATTTTTAATATGGTATTTATCACGTCTGAAATATAATTGGGAAAAAAGCCGCTTTAACTAGCCAGAACTAACCATGACCGACCAGAACTAAGGCTTTTGAATTTGTCTAAATTATGCCTACGTAGAAGTTATTATTAAAATTTTAATAATTTTTAATATGGTATTTAACACGTCTGAAATATAATTGGGAAAAAAAGCCGCTTTAACTAGCCAGAACTAACCATGACCGACCAGAACTAAGGCTTTTGAATTTGTCTAAATTATCCCTACGTAGAAGTTATTATTAAAATTTTAATAATTTTTGGTATGGTATTTAATACGTCTGAAATATAATTGGGAAAAAAAGCAGCTTTAACTAGCCAGAACTAAACATGACCGACCAGAACTAAGGCTTTTGAATTTGTCTAAATTATCCCTACGTAGAAGTTATTATTAAAATTTTAATAATTTTTAATATGGTATTTAACACGTCTGAAATATAATTGGGAAAAAAAGCCGCTTTAACTAGCCAGAACTAACCATGACCGACCAGAACTAAGGCTTTTGAATTTGTCTAAATTATCCCTACGTAGAAGTTATTATTAAAATTTTAATAATTTTGGTATAGTATTTAATACGTCTGAAATATAATTGGGAAAAAAAGCAGCTTTAACTAGCCAGAACTAAACATGACCGACCAGAACTAAGGCTTTTGAATTTGTCTAAATTATCCCTACGTAGAAGTTATTATTAAAATTTTAATAATTTTTCATATGGTATTTAACACGTCTGAAATATAATTGGGAAAAAAAGCCGCTTTAACTAGCCAGAACTAACCATGACCGACCAGAACTAAGGCTTTTGAATTTGTCTAAATTATCCCTACGTAGAAGTTATTATTAAAATTTTAATAATTTTTAATATGGTATTTAACACGTCTGAAATATAATTGGGAAAAAAAGCCGCTTTAACTAGCCAGAACTAACCATGACCGACCAGAACTAAGGCTTTTGAATTTGTCTAAATTATCCCTACGTAGAAGTTATTATTAAAATTTTAATAATTTTTAATATGGTATTTAACACGTCTGAAATATAATTGGGAAAAAAAGCCGCTTTAACTAGCCAGAACTAACCATGACCGACCAGAACTAAGGCTTTTGAATTTGTCTAAATTATCCCTACGTAGAAGTTTTTAACAAAATTTTAATAATTTTTAATACAGTATTTATTTCGTTGGTTATTTGGGTCATCACAATGGTCAGTGTACGAAACGAGAAGCATAAAATTGATTACATACGAACGTAAATTTCTGAAATGTACGAAACACGAGTGTACAAAACTAGAAAACACCTATTGTATGACCATCATGGATACCTATATAAAATTTATCTCTTAAAATTTATTGGTTTTTTTCATGATCTCATAAAAGTCTGTCTCTGCACCAACGCAATCGGCCAAATAGATATTTATACGTGTCAGCGGGAACATTTAACGCAAACGCTACACTAAAGGCACCTCGACTACCTTTTTGTGTCCTTAAAATCACGGACTGAAAATTGCGCCAGTCGAACTTAAGCGGAGTCAAGAGTCAAAAGTTTTTTAGGAGTTCTTCAAAAGCACATATTGAGTTATACATATCTGATCAATTTTTTTTTCGTGTTGTTTGCTAAATACTATCACATTGTTGAATGTTTTTGGCGTAGGGTAAGTAAAATGTTTTTACTACAGTTTCCTATTCAATTTTTTATTAAAAATAACGATTTTAAATGGAATTATTAAACTGTCTAAAATTTAGTGAAGAAGTATTTTCAGTAAAAATACAATATTGGCTCAAAAAAACTCTTAAAAAACTTTGGTTTTGATTTGAAAAATATCAACAATAAGATTATATCCTGAATTTGAGACATTCTGTATGAATACTTATCGATAAAAAAGAGCGCGACTAAAAAATATTAATTGACGGGTCCAAGCATTTTTCCAAAAAGGAAGCTGTTTTTTTTTAATTTTTTTCAAGTTAGAGACTCACACTGTATATAAAACTCGGCTTTTATTTTAGAACGAAATTATAGGAAGGGAGTTGCCACAGTACTACGTGTCTGGCAATTGATAACGTAATTTCTAAAACTTTTCTGAAGAAAATAATTTTTATACTTAGACGATTTTGAGTATCAATTTTATATCCCTTTGCTACTTGTGACCTGTTAAAGCCACGATGACCCGAACTTCTAGTAGCCAATCGTTCCTACCCCTGTTGGGTACATTGCGCAGCTTTTATACTGTCTGGCAGTCACGGGCTCTTAGACTTCTTCTTCTTCTTTCCTGGGAGCCGTCTAGATTTCCTATCGGAGGCAGCGCAACCCCTATGGGCCTTTAATGCTTAATTTCCCATTATCTTTTATACCAATACTGCAGCCTTACTGTTATGCGAAGTCTTTTCCTACTTTGTCTGAGCAGCTTCGTTCTTTTATAAAGCCTTTTCCCAGGCCCTGTGTTCCTCATATTTGTTTCGGATCCATTCCCTGGTTTGCCCTTGTGCTGTGGTTTTGGTCACTCCAAGGGCAGGTTCTGGTCCAAACTACGCTGTGGATGATCCCTGTCTTTTTGGTTGTCTTCTATTACCGAATGTCCTGGTAGCTACAGGAGAGTTACCCAGTTGCATTCTGCGACTGTCAGTTCTTTTTGGCATTTCCATGTCAACTTGGAAGTTACCTTGGGGTTTACAAGTGCCCCTAGTGACGCCTGGCTGTCGGTTATTATGCAGATCCGCTTGTTTTTATCAGCCCTCCTGTTATTTTCTTTTGCACAGTGCAATTAAGCATATACTTTTGTTTGAAGTACTGTGTGTTCCTAGTAGAATAGAGAATTGTGAATTCCTCATTTCACTGTACACACCCGCTCCAGTTCCCTGCTCGGTTTTGGAACTATCTGTATACCAGATGATGTCTCCAACCGTGCCGGGGAGAACGGGCTGCTGCTACTTACTTCGATCTGGAATTTTTGTTAAATGGGTATTGAGGAATCATCTGCTGGTCTGTTCTCACGTCCGAGATGTTATCACCAACCTGACTTTTTATGTCGCCGCAGCCGCAAGTAGCCCATTCTTGCCTCTCCCATCACTATGAGATTAAGTGGTGGAAGATCCAACAGACACTCCATAGCTGCTGCTGGGGTTGTTTTGATTGCCCCTGTAATAGCTAAGCACGCAAGCCTTTGTAATTTGACCATTTCTGTAACAGCAGTTCTTTTTCGCATCTTTGTCCACCATACCAGGGCTATTAGACTAATATATTTGCAAATTTTTCTAGTGATACGATTTTGAGAGAGCAGCAAATTTTTTAAATACGATTAGACAACAATCTTTTTCGCTAAAACTATGTGTATTAAAAGTTTTTGAGCAGACCTGATTTTTTCGAACGTGCTCTTGCATAGTGAATATTTTCTCTTAATATTAAATTTCGTGTAAAAGAGTATAATGACGAACTAATAAGATGCAAATTGGTTTTTATGAAAAAGTAGATAAACGCGTATGTAAATGTGTGTTCTTCAGGTAAAAATCTCATTCATAAAGCGCCAGACCCTAATTTGAGCAACTTTCTAAAAAAATTTAAAAAATAAATCTCCTAAATGTTACAATGTGAGTCATTATTCAATAATAAGGCATTATAATATCATTAAACAAACCATCTAAATTATGGAATGAAAAAACAAACAAAATTAAAGGTAGTATAGTAGGTATATTTTTTATGAGATAAATTTATTAAATAATTATCAGAGACTGACTCAATTTGGTTTTTATGTATTGCTGACAGGATCCTACTTATAAATTTTTAAATGGGATGACCAATAATGTCAGAAAGAAGAGATTTTTTTGACAAGACTGCTGCATATTTAGAAAAAAGCAAGATTTTTACATTTTATTTTTTTAATGATGCAACAAAGAAATAAATTTCACTAGATATATTGACAATCTAGGAAAATCTGCTATAATTATTGTCTAAATGGTTCATTTATAAAAAAAAATGTTTTTAACGGTTTTCTTCAGGTATTAAAGTTTTTACCATATATATTTAAATCAAATTTGGATCAAAAATTGTTTGGGTAAGTCTACAAATTCTGTAATATTATATGAATCATGGTTGTACATTAAATGGGTTAGTAAAGTATTGGGATAAGATGTCACTTCTTACATAATACATGGGTAATCTCTGTACGGTGACCGGCTTTTTTAAGGGTCAAATATGAAAGAAAATCATATTACAAAAACGCAATAACCAAATTGAACCCAGTTTAGTATCAAAGTCTATTTGGGCAATGTCTAACACATTGTGTCAAGATTTGTAAATGGATAAAATATGAAAAAAAGTAAAATATATAAAAAAAATCCCATATCCCATTTGCACTAAACTTAGCATAATAATTGTTTAGGACAAAGTTCCGATTCTAGTATTGTTTTTAGGTTCCTAAAAAGCCAAAAGATGATCTTCTTTTGTCCTTTCTGTCCTTTAGTCGAGGAAACGAAGAAATGCCCGACGGATTTTTTGTGCAGTAAGACGAATTTGAATGCGGTTTTTTGCATTCGATTCGTATGAACGTCTACAAACTTTGTGAACAAATTTAATAAATGGGAAATGAAAAACTGCCTTTGTACAATAGAAAAATGGTATTTTCGAAATGCATTTAAAAGTTTGCAATTTTAAAAAATTTATAACTAGGTAAATAATGATGAAAATGAGCCCAAATTTGTTACTCGGGGGTTTTTAATGTCGCTGTACACGAATATGACATCGCCAAGGACCTACGGACTACCTGGGCGCGCTAAAGATGTGGTAAACATCGTTTTCTGGAGTTTTCGACAATTTGTTTTAATATTAACCTAACTTTGTTTCTCAGAGGTTTTCGAGGTTGCTGACCACCAATATGACAATAACAAGGACCTACAGAGTACCTAGTGCGCCCTAGGGATGATGTAAACCTCGTCTTCCGGACTTTTACGACAAATTCTCCTAATATCAGCCCAATTTCTTTACTCAGGGGGTTTTTTGTGGTCGCCGAATCTGATATTGACGAGGGCCTACGGAGTACCTGGTGCGGGCTAAGAATGGTGTAAACATCGCCTTCTGGAGTTTTACGACAGTTCCTCCTAATATTAGTCCAATTTTGTTCCTTGGAGGGTTCTTGTTAATGTCATATTCGTTTTCAGCGACCTCGAAAACCTCAGAGTAACAAAATTGGGCTGATATTAGGAGAAATTGTCGTAAAACTCCAGAAGACGACCTTTACGCCATCTTTAGCACGGACTAGGTACTCCGCCGGCCCTTAATAATTTTATATTCGTGTTCAGAAACCTCGAAAACCCCCGAGTAACAAATTCGGGCCTATTCCCATCTTTATTTACCTAGTTATAAAGTTTTTATAATTGCAAACTTTAAAAATGCATTTCGGAAATGCATTTTTCTAATGCACAAATGCAGTTTCTCATTTTCCATTAATTAAATTTATTTACAAAGTTAGTAGACGTTCATACGAATCGAATGCAAAAAACCGCATTCAAATCCATCTTACTGCACAAAAAGTCCCTCGTAAGGCCTATTTTTGTGCTACGTTTCCTCGACTACCTTGAATTTTGACTATTACCCAAATTTTATTAAGTTTGTTTTTGGCATATAAGTAAAAGATAAGAATTAATAAGAAAAATATTAAGGAATTAAATAATTAAAATCACGAGTTAGCAAAGCAAAGGATCTTTTAATAGCTTCCCAGAAGGATAAAAATAAATGCAATTTATAATAATGCATTAATGAGTTCAAAGTTTTTCCCTCTTTTCAGGGAAGAAAATTCCTTATTTCTACTCGGGTAAAAATAATTGTTTTCCTGTTTTCAGGAAAGAAAATGCCTCATTCCTACTGGGGTAAAAGTTATTTCATAAATTTAACCTCTAACTTACTCAACCAATATGTATTTACTTACTTATTTCTTATTGCTTTCCACGCAGGTGTGGTAAAAAGTAGTATGCGAATAACGGGATGAAAATATATTATTTCAATCCGCGTGTTTGTCACCCTTGCTGCGCTCAGGTGACAATCTTACACACGGGTTAAATGGACATTTTTTTTCCATAGGTTTGCAATATACTATATTGTATCTGTTTTGTAAGCAAGGTACAATCCCTATAAACATTGAATAATGGAAAATCAATGGCCCAATATACTTTTTCATTTAATTATTCAACTGCCCATTGACACAATATATGTTGGTTCCAACACCCCGGCCCTTTTGCGTTTGGCACCCGGCCCATCAACACTTATCAGTCAGTTTGCCAATACTTCTACATATTGGCCCTATGTTATTTTATGAAGGCCCACTGTTGAAAAACCATTGGGGTTTAACAATATAGAAACCCCTAATATCTACCGATGTTTCATTTAGGGCCACTGTTGGAAAATCATTGGGATATTGGCTAAATATAATTTAATTTTTTCCGTGTTTCTTTTGGGCACTGTTGGAAAATTAATGTAGAACCAAATAAAAAAAAAAATGTAAAAATTTTGATTTTTATTAAAAAAAAACCTTTTGGATACATAAAAAACTATAATATATTGCTTTGAGCACAACAAGACAAACGAGGCACTTAAAACAATGTGGTTTGCAGATGAATTTAAAATGCCAAAAGATAGTCTAACTATAAAAATACGAAACAAAGCCCAAATTAACATAGCAGCCCTTAATAATTCGAAAAATAATAATAAGTAACAAAGATTCTAAATATTTCTAAAAACTAAAAAAATATCACCATAGGCGTAATAAAAATAAAAAAATTTATATAAATTTAAAACACATTATAAAATTCAAAACCACATAAACAAAAAACATATTCTTAATTCTTAAAAAAAAAAGTAATTTAGAGGGGCTGCAACAACAAAATAAAAATTGTTTTGTTTATTTTATAAACTTTAACGCATGAGAGTCCGATTTAAAAAAGAAAAGGCCAGGGACATAAATACCAAAAGAGTCCGCAATTAAGCCCCAACGCTCCCCCATTTGTTAAATTTGAAACATAGGTGCGTTACATGAATTTGGCCGTTTATCCAACAAAAATTTCGAACGACTAATTTTAAAGTGAGAGAGAACAAGGCATGCTGATGAAGCGGGGTGGCCTTTTCAACTTTAAATCGGACTATACTTAACACAACTGACAATTAAGTATCAATAACTTCACTATCTCTACTTTCCTTTATTGCGGGGGGAGGAGAGCTGAAAAAAGAACATATACTTTTAGTAATTATATTTTGCATTTAAAAATTAGTTTTATTTAGATTAATTTAAGAATTCTTTGTATACTACATCAACTCAAAAAATATATGTATATTAATTTAACTCGGGTAAACTTTACAGATTTCTTAGATATTTTTATTACTTTTTTAATAATATATATTTTTTACCCGTTTTTCAATAATGCACGATTTTGTGACATCTACCTGTGCCATTAATGATTCTGATTTCAAAACAAATGTGGTATATAAAGCTTTGTTTCTGCAGCGGTTTGATACTATCACAAACTAAGAGCCAATGAAAATTCAAAAAGTGACATGCATGTCATTTTTCAAATTTTCATTGGCTCAAAAAAATTCCCCAAATTTCTGCAGAAACAAAGTTACTATAGATGGTGGCAAATAAGTTTATTATTCGGGTTTTTTAAGATCCTTTAATGATTTTGGGTGATTTGCCCCTCTCTAAATTTTTGGTACAAATTAGATGCTACAGTATCCTGCGTTAACTGCGGGCTACCCTGTATAAAAGTTTATAAGAATATTCTTTATAATTACTAGAAAACAAGCCATTCTTTTAAAGCAAATATTTATTTAAAAACTTTAACGCCTCATAAAAATTACTTCGTTTCACTATTAATTTATGCAAAAAATCCAAAAAAAGGGTTTAATAACTTGGGAATACTTTTTTTTTTAAACATCTAAATTAATTTTTGCCAAGTCTTACCTAGTACTTCTTCTTCTGTTCCCCCCGCCCTCCTGTCACCGGCTTGCCTCAACCATATTTTAATGGTGTTCTCCACTTCAACTTGAGTGATGGCATCGCCTTTGGGGGGGTTTTTTTTTACAGCAAAAAATTTCGTTAGGATAAAGTTTTAAATCTTTTTTTAACTAGGGCTTATATGTTTTTTTTTAACAATTAAACTAACATTTAGACACGGTCTTTTATATAGGGTCAAAAAGAAACCAGAAAGAAATACTCCAAAATGACAAGAGACAAAACGAAAATTTTTCTATAAATTTACGGTGGAAACATGCCTACTTACTTCTTCATCTTCGTTCCAAAATACTTCTTTTCACTCATAATATACTTTTCTTTGCCAAAACACCAAAAAATCACAAAAACTGCCGAAAAACGGTACAAACTTTCCGCTCCCCCATTTTTCCAATCATCCACAAAATTAATCAAACTTCTAAAAAGTTAGGTTATAGTGGCACGCTTCACTTTTTTTTGTGGGTGGTTAGGCAAAAAGGGAAAAAAACAAACACGATCTTACGTACGCTGACTAACGAATAAATGCCCGTGGGGGCCCAAGCTTAATTAATAACGTTGGATTTGTAACTCAGTTAAATTAATAGGCCACTGTGGATATATCCTTATGTCTTTTTTCTGTCGAACCATTAATTGAGGATTAATATCGGGCCAACGAATGGTGATAGACACAGTCAATTAAAAGACGCTGACATTAGTGGGCCATCACAGTACCTTTAGAAAATCGACCAACGCTGTTTATAGGGATAACGTTTTATAAAAATTAAATCAGAGGAAACTTGGCACGAATAAAATAAATTATAAAAACGGATATTTCTATTAGTCCCCGTTTTTTTTCCAAATTCGCCCCCCCTTTTGGGTTTAAAAATTTTTTCAATTATTTGGGGAAAAAGCACAAACGTAAAAGGAATGATTATCAAGTTTTTTTTTAGTATAGCGGGGCCCTTTTAGTGTTTGTTTTTAAAAACGGTAAATTAATATTAGACCTGAAACCTTTTTACCGTTTATTTTTTTTATAAACAGGCTTTGGGCCCCGGAAAAGGGGAATTTTTTTTAATTTTTCCCAAAAAAAGAGACTTGGGCCCCTGCCAAATATTTCAGATGCCATTGACCTTATAAAAAACCTTTGGTTCCAGAAAAGATCTTTTTGGGGGTTTTTTCGAAACTTTTTTTCCTTTTCCCCAAAAAAATCTAAGTTTTAAAGTGGATCCTTTCTATCCTTTTTTTTGTAAATTTTATTAAATTTTTTTCGTAAAATTCAAATTTCGAAAAAATTTCTACATCAGTGCTTTCATTTAAAAAAGAACCACCTAAATATTTTTAAAAAAAAAAAAAACTCACCAAAAAAAAAAAAAGAAACACGTCGATTTAGATATACGGGGGGAATTTAATTTCGGATTTGATAAAATTTTATCGGTCACCTCCTAACCTCCAGTTAACCTCACTTTGATATGTCAAATGGAAACCCCCCCTAGTGTGACACATCATTGTAAGCGGCATGAAATTTGCTATCCAACAGTACTAAGAAATTTTTTAAACGATGGACGTAGAAGCGACTTAGAAGAAAAAAAAGTGTTTAATTAGTTTATGTTTTCAAATAATTTATTTTTAAATGAAAAATGTGCCCGTTATTGGCGAGACAATAATAAAGTCTGTTTTTGAAATTCTTCGCGAACGTTGGCGAAAGTTTGTCTGGTAATACCTCTGCATTCTAGTGTAATTCTACTTTAAGTTTTTGGGAAATTTGCAGGTGGCGTTTTGTACACTTTACTTTTAAAAACCCCAGAGGAAAAAGTCTAGAGGAGTTAAGTCTGGAGACCGTGCTGGCCATTCGATGGCACCTCCGTCTGCCTATCCATGTGCCCGCAAACTGTTCATTGAGCCACTCTCGAACTGCTAAAGCATAGTGGGAGGGCTCCTCTTTCTGGAAATGCAAATTATTTTCACTGAGTTCCATAGCACCATTTTCATCCACCTGATTTTCCAAAGATTGGACGATAGAAGGGCATATCGCATTTTCCAAAAGGTTCAGATACAGTTGCCCAGTTAAATTTTCTTCCAGAAAGAATGGCCCGATAATTTCGTTTCCATAAATACCTGCCCAAACGTTGATCTTCTCTGGATATTGAGTATGTCCTTCCTGAAATATGTGCGGATTTTCATTATCCCAATATCTGCAGTTATGTCTATTAAGAATTCCATTTAAGAAGAAAGTTGATTCGTCAGAAAAGCAGATATTTTGATCAAATGAGGGTCTTCGTCAATTCGCTGGCACATTGATTCGCAAAATTCTATTCTTCTAATGTCGTCTTCGTTGAGTTCATGAAGAATTTGTATTTTGTATGGAAAAAACTTATTCTTTTTCAAAATTTTGTGCACGGAACCTGTAGAAATATTGGTCATCTTAGAAACTTTTGGAATAGACAACGTCGGATCAATTGCGAACTGTCCTAGTACCTCAACCTGGCGTGCTTCGTCTAAAACCCTTTCATTAGTACTTTTCTTGTTGCATACAGATCCAGTTTCTTCAAACTTACGCACCAATTCCATTACATATTTATGCCCCACGTTTTTATTTTGATGCCACTCATTGAATACTCTGGCGGTTCTACGCGCGCATCGATCTTCAGCCCCATATAGGAAAATTATTTCTATTCTCTCTGCTAGAGTATACACCATTTTAAAATCAAGATTCTTAATTTTAAACTAACGATGTCAAAATGACAATCCTAACAGTAATATTTAACTGGTTCCTAAACGTCTTAAAAACTCGATGCTATTGCAGTGTTTTGCTGTAGCAGGTAACACAAAAATAATAATTGGAATGAATGCACACTAAAATAGTCTGCGAGGAATTTCAAAACAAGCTTGTCTCGCCAATAACGGCGCACATTTTGAGCATTTGATAAAATAAATTATTTGAACACGATAAACTAACTAACACACATTTTTACTTCTAAGTCGCTTCTACGTCCATCGATTTAAAGTTTCTTAGTACTGTTGGATAGCAAATTTCATGCCGCTTACAATGATGTGTCACACTATGGGGGTTGCCATTTGACATATCAAAGTGAGGTTAACTGGAGGTTAGGAGGCGACCGATAAAATTTTATCATAGAAATTAAACTTCCCCTGTATATCTAAATCGACGTGTTTCTTTGTTTTTTTGGTGAGTGTTTTTTTTTAAAGATATTTAGGGTGGTTCGTTTTGAAATGAAAGCACTGTATGTGTTTTTTAAACCATAGTTAGTTATTTTTTCCCAACCGCTGTGTTCGCATGTTGTTGTCGTGATTGGGCCCAGTAGAATCTTTTGGAACATGCGCTAGAGTTGCTGGTTATCGGCAACTCTTGTTGCCACCATATAAAACGGGATTCGAAGCTAAGACGAACACAACGCTAAACTCAAGGTGTTAGCATACTGTGCTGATGAGTGAATGACATGTGCCTTAAACAGGTGTCTCCAACGGTGCCTCTGAGACTCAGGGCTCTCAGAGTATTTAGCCTTACTGCGGTAATGCGGGGCTCTGCCGTGGTGGACTATTACTTCCCTAGCTCCAAACAGAAAGCGGATAGAACCGCTTTCATATGAAAAAAGTGACAAAGGAGCACTGACCGAAACGGATAAATCCGTTTCGAGAGGTGCCACTCAAGGTCACAAGCAGACAAAGGTGCGTCGACCGAAACGCGTGAATCCGTTTCGTAAGGTTCCGCTGAAGTCACAGGCGCCTGTTTCACGGGGAATGGCTGATCCATCCCGAACAAACAGGTGCTTAGAAAGGGGTCCCTGAATTCAAATAGAAGGCGGACAGAACCGCTTTTTGTGGGGAAAAGGATTCCCTGGATTTTAACCATAAAATGGATAGAACCGTTTTCATAGGGAAAGGCTCGAGAAACGGCCTCAGAAGGAACATCTGCTTCCTGTAACAATGACCTGGTAGCTACCCACGTCACTATATAGGAAGAGGAGGGCATGGCGGATCTAATCGACTGCTCGTCTTACTTTCCAGGAGACAGGGACACCAGAACACATATTGTGCTCGTGTCCGGTAGCGACACGAGTAAGAGGAGTTGTAAGAACTTTCTCCCAATCTGATATCGGACTTATTCAAAGTCTGATCCTATTGGGAGAAATATGAAAAGGTTTGAGCCACAATAGATCGAGCAATCGCGGTGGAGGGCGTAAAAAGTCCACTCACTTTAAACCTACCTACATAGTTATTTTTTTCACACAAATGTCTGCAAATATTTCATATGCCTCTAATTACAAGAAAAAAATCTCTCTTTATAGATTTTAATTTTAAATCCTAGATCTGTCCTTAATATTTGTAAATGTATAACGTATTTGGGAACCATATTGCTTCTTTTTAATTTCTATATAAACTGCATTAAAAGCAACCATTATTTAGCAGGCTGGGGGAAATGTACCGCGCAAGGCGTTTGCCTTTAACCCCCACTAGTTTACTAAAAAAGCGGCAGTTACTATGCTTAATCGTCCAACATATCACTGTAAAATATTTAAACTGCAATTAATAAAAAAAAACATACACTGAAAAGATCATTTATTATTAAGAGAACGCTCGCTCTCACACGACTCAAAATAAACACACCAAAAATCAATGATAAACTACACATTGTTGCATCCTCCACCCTTTTCGCAAAATTTAGCTCCCTCTGAGTTCTAGTTGTTTTCACATCTCAAAATATTCATGTATGGAAAATAACTTTTATTGAACAAACAGGTAATAGCAGCCCTAGAAGAGTATTTCGACAGTTTTTTGGATACTCAGGGATGGAATTCAGAAATTAGATTATGACTGAAACAATTGTATAAAAGGTAAGAAAGATTATATGGAATGTTAAAATGTTTTTTATTACCAGAAGATCCTGCTTTCTTATTGATCGACAAAACTTATTGAACAAGCTAGTGGCTTTCATAATATGACTAAACAAAATATTTTAAGACATACGCCATTGCCTTCTATTTTCATTGACAAGATAATAATATACAATAAGGCAAAATCTGCAAATCTAGGCTAATGAATATATTGCATGAAAATACAATTTAATAATGAGAGGTCTTGAAGTGGTTTCCTAATTATCATACATGTATTCATGAAAAATTACCCATGCGGTAGTGGTCAGTTTTTGTTTATGATCATTACTATATAGTATATAATTATTATTAAGTTTTTTATTTTAAAGAAATTTCCATGATTGTATAACAACCTAATTATTCTTTTTTTTTTAATTTATCAGGCTAATTGTGTCAAAATTTGACTATGTGGGAATAGATGAAAATGTGTAGAAAAAGAGGTTTCTTATATCAATTAATAGCTACTGAAGGCGCAAGGTAATTAATTAAGGCAATTAAGAAAGGCTACTTAATGTAAGTAGAGTAGTTCTGTTATTATTAAAATAGGAACAAATTAGTTTTTTATCAAAACGTATCAAAAAATATGAAGCTATTAAAAACAAACCAATAAATAAGGTGTCTCATTAGAAAAATGTTATTTTTATAACTTATCCCTTTTGTTTCATTTCATCATTTCCCTAATAGTCGTGAAAATACCTGTAAAAAAAGACATATCCTCTACAGCTCGACGGTGGGCAAGAGGAGGAAGCTTTTCTGTAAGAGTGTGGGATCATTAATAAGACAAACAGCTCTTCTTTGAATGAAGTTCAGAATGCTTTGTGTTGTATACAGTAAGGCGCAGAGGACTGCGAACATAGGACAATCCTGGAGCATTTTGGATGTACCTAAAAACGCCGCACGCATTGCTTATCGATCAATAATTTTCGGTAAACAAATTCATAAGACGCGCGTCGGCCAGCAAAGCGATCAACTCAATACGTTTATTCCTGAAATAATTCTTTACTATCGAACGCTCGACAGCTAAAGTTTTACTGTGTCGATTATTTGCGACCAAAAAGTTTTTTTTTAATAAAATAATAATTATTAATAATGGATGTTTACGAACTAGAAGAAAAATTAAAATTATTAAATGGTATCACCGTGAAAATCCTGTTAGGGGAATTAGGGAATTATTTATTAATTTATTTCCAACCAGGCCGACTCCCACGAATTCCACTATTCACCGAGTCATTAAAAACCTTCTGACATTTTTGTTATCTCAAAAAACACAAACATGATAGTGTCCCAGAAGAAAACAACGAAAGGAAAATGAAGGAAATTATGGTAGTGGCAAGTGTTATTAAAAATCCTACAATTTTCATTAATACAATTGCAAAACAGGTTAATTTGAGCAGAAGATCAGTGGGTAGAGTGCTGAGAAAAAATGGATACCGATCCTACAAAGTAAGAAAAACCTATGAAATTTTCTCTGATGATCATTTTAGACGAATGCAATTTTGTGAAACTGTAATGGAAATGGAAAATAACAATGATTTTTTTTTTCTTGGGTCACGTAAAATCACAAATTTATGGTTTCCAGGAGAATAGGGCTAATAATCTACAAGAATTGCAATTATAAATTGAAAATTCTTTTAGGATTATTACCCTCAGCATTCTAGCAAAAAATGTCAGAAGGCGTTTTATGACAATCTTGGTTATTGTTTGGCTCAAAAAGGTGGTTTATTTGAGCATCTTCGATAACTTCAAAGAGTTTTTCTTTTTTTATTCTGTGGATGCACATTAATTTATTTTTTTAAGAATATCTTCTACGTTCCATTATTTATTTGAGAAAATTATTTTATTTTATTAGGAAAAACTGTTTGGTTCTTAAGACCATAGCAAACGTTGCGGTCCCGTAAGCAACTAATTTTAAATTATGGCTGATAAAATCCGATCGAAGTCGGTTGACGCTAGCTAGCTCCTGCTACTTGCCTATAAACACTGCATCCTCTTACTAAAAATAAAAACGTAGTACAGAACTAAACTGGGCAGATAATTCTTCCGAATTTATCCCGC
>JAHBCN010001904.1:0-12500 GCA_019359885.1 Listronotus oregonensis
TATTACAGTATCTGATGTTGAACGGATAGAGTTTTTAAAACTTATTGAAAATGGAACTGAATTGGATATCGGTTTTAGAAGCGGGGAACTCACAAAATCCATCAGTTCCAACGGGGAAAACAACTTACCTGAATTAAGATTCGTGGAACGGATGGCTTTAAAACTATTGAAAATGGAACTAATTGGATATCGGTTTTAGAAGCTGGGAACTCACGAACATCCATCAGTTCCAACTGAAAACATACTTACTGAATTGTAAAGTACTTCTGGTGAGGTGGAAAGACCCAGATGGATAATTTTAGTTTTCAAACAGCCCGAAAGGATAAATTCAACAAACAGTAGCTTATTTGATCATTTAAGGTATCAAATGTAAAGCTTTACTCTTTATGAAATGTATTCTGAATTTCAAGAGAACTACTACGAGAAAGAAAACGAACCACTTTTTACTCCCAAAAACTTTAAAAAGTATGCGCCTCTAATTGTAATTGATTGTTCAAGACAGAATGAAATATTAAATTCTGGTATTATTGATGTAAGACTAGAGATTGAAACAAAAGAAAACTTTCCCGCTAACACCAGTGCCTACTGTTTAATTATTCATGATAAACTTGTTAGATATTCACCATTAATAGGATCTGTAAGAAAGATTTAATAAATATATTTTTCCTTACATAGAGATAATTGTAATTTTAGGTTAAGTATAGTTAGTAGAACGTAGTATTGTAATTTTATGTAATGTTAGTAGCAAATTAAATGTAGCCTATTTTTGATTCACCCTGTATATGTGGTTTAAATAAATTAATTTAATATATACAAAGTGTTTTATTATTTACTATTCAAAAATTGTAAGATTAATATAATAATAAGGCTCTTCACCCCACGCCTAAGCCCCAGGTCTACACCCTGGGCCCGGCGCTTAAGCGTAGGGGGCCCCCACATGTTAGGTTAGACATTTAACGTTTGACAAGTGACATTTGACAGACGCCATTATTTTAACGCATGCGTAGGACCCTTAGTTATGTCTCATCCACGTAAGCAGGTTCTAAGTCACGTGGTTCGCGAAATATGACAGGTGACAGCTGACATTTGACAGGTGACAGGCGCCATTTTTTAGCGCATGTGTAAGACCCTAAGATACAACTCATCCACGTAAGCTAAATTTCCTAAGTCACGTGGTTCGCGAAATATGACAGTTGACAGGTGATATTTGACAGGTGACAGGCGCCATTTTTTTAACGCTTGCGTAAGACCTTAAAATATGGCTAGCCCAAGATTATTAATTATGTCTTCTACTGCACACATTTTAACCGATACTATTTAATATACCTTCGTGGCCGAATGGGTTAGGCGCTGGAACCAGAAGCAATAGGACGACGGGCACTAGGTGGTTCAAATCCTGCTAGGTTATTATTTATTTATTTATTTAATTATTTACGTCACTTCTACTATACATCTATTTCACAACAATATCTAATATTCTCCCGTGGTGCAATGGTAACGCGCTGGACTTTGAAGCAATAGGACGGTGGTTCGAATCCTGCTAGGTTTTTATTTAATTATTTCCAATTTAACTCCGATGAGCTGGTGACGTATTTAATTATTTCCAAAATGACCCAATGACCATGATGACGTCACAACGTGGATTTGACGGGTGACATAAATATAGTTAGGTTAAGATTCCTAAACTACCCCTATTTAAAATCATCCTCTATTTTGAGTAGGGGTTGAAGATGGTTATAAAAGTGCAGACTGGACCTTAAATTTCTCCCATAAGAAATACATGGGAAAAACTACCCTTATTATGTTAGAAACGGTATAGCATATCTACTTATATTAATTTCTCAAACAAAACAATGATCCAGAGCCTTTGGAACCTGAGTAGTATGTTCGAAATATTACAATACTTCAAACGGAGAGATATTCAACGCTTCCGGAAAACTGTCGACTAAATACAGTAAAGACATCTCAGTTAATCTTTCAAGGAGACGGCACGGCCTTGGGGTCGGCGATTTGGCTCAATTTTTTTGTGGTGTTAGAGTGCACTTAGTATATTATCATAATATTAAAATACTAAGGCGCAATATTAAGAAAATCACACAAAAAAATGTTTTAATTTTTTATATTTTTTTGTGTAGCATATAATATACGAGTACTGAAAATGTAATACCTTTGTCAAATCGCCAAGTGGCTCAGGCGGTAGCGTTAGAGACTTCTAACCCGAAGGTTGCGGGTTCCATTCTGCCCCATGCCTTACTTTTTTTATGTTATTAATTATTTTTATTATTATTAAAATTTAAAATACTTCTTATATTTATTTATATCAAATTTTTTAATTAAATAATTGTAATAATAGTTTACATACATATGCCTCAAAACTATGCACTGACAGAAACGTTTTTATAAATGTAAATTTAATGATGTATGTTTTTTAATGAATACCTTACAAACCCCGTGTGTTGTAATAATTGTTGTTTTAAATGTTTCCATAATAATTATCACTCTGGTTTTTGCAAATAATAATAATGTAAATAAATATGTAATGCAAATTGGCTTCAAAATATTTTATTTTCTTTTCTCTAATTGTGAATAAAAAAACACTACTAAACGAAAATAAATTTTAGAAGTATTTTAACGAATAATAATATTAAAAGTAATTAATTACGTAAAAAAAAAGTTAGGCATGGAGCAGAATCGAACCCGGAACTTTCGGGTTAGAAGCCTCGAACGCTACCGCATGAGCCACATTAGTGGTTCGACCAGGGTTTTATATTTTAAATACGTATGCTTAACAAAAAAAATTAAATATTTTTTTTTGTGGGATTTTCTTAATAGTGCGCCCTAATATTTTAATACTGTAATATACTAAGTGCACTCTATCACCACAAAAAAATTGAGCCAAATCACCGACCTCAAGGCCGTGCCGTCTCCTTGTTTATGACCAATCAAAGGCTCTAAAAATATGCTTACAATCCGAATTTTAAAAAATTCATTCCATTAAGCAACATATTGAATTATTGCTGATAAAATTCAATAGTCTTGCATCCAGTTTTCTGGAGGTAATAACAGCATGCTTTTTATTCTTGACCCTTCCAGTTACAACCGCAACTGCTGAAAGAAGTTTTTCAAAATTAAAACTGATAAAAAATTACCTAAGAACTTCGACGGAACATGAACGTCTGTCAGACCTGTCACTATTTTTCAGAAAGGCAGAAACATTAGAAAAACTAAAATCATCATCAGCTATAAATGATTTAATAAATCAGTTTGCCGAAAAAAAGGCAAGTAGAGTGTATATTTAATTTGAATTGTTTGTAAAAAATTTGGAAAAAGTAACAGACAGATAATTATGATGAATAAATATTTCTTTTAGTTTTATACAAACATTTTTTTTCTTTTGTGAGAAATCTTTACCCTTCATAAGGGCCCCCAAACAAATTTTTATACGGGGCCATGCCAAGGCACGCTACGCCACTGCTTTTTAATTACTATATTTACTTTAAAAATACTAATATTTTTTAGTATGTTTAAAATAAAAAGTTTTATTTAGCTGTAGTCTAATCAACGACAAGTAATATTATTTATAACTAGTAAAAAGCACCATATTCATTTAAAATTCTGGTTAATGTTCGTATCAAATGCGTAATGATGGCCGAGTGATGAAACGTCGGATATGTAATCTATTAGTTATTATTATCATACAGGGTGTTAAAAAATTGCTAGTATTGTGTCAGAGCTAGCCCGTCCCTGGCAAACTAAATAAGCCAAGCCAAATATAATTTAATGGGTTCACTTTAAGCAGACTTACCTAGTAACAATCATATTAAAAAAATATTAAATTACGCCTACTATTTTAAAAGTTATTTAAACAAAAACGATTTCCAGGGGCGTCCGTTATGTACCTGTATCTCCATAAGCAAGGCTCGTAGGAAAAAAGTTTATGGGAACTTGTCATAATATTTTTAGGTTTTCTATTATAATCCGAGAGATTGCCCACATATTCTGGGACACCCTGTATACTTCGACTTGTCATGATTTTAACCATTTAAACTTTAATACCATTTTTAGATGTTTGAATTAGCACTAAAAAGTCAGCTAAGTTTTAGTAATTTAAAATGCAGGGCATGAAAATCGTATTTTTATTTAATCAATAAAAATGTAAATTGTTTTGCCTAAATCGGTAGTAAATATTTTGGTTAAAGTATTTTTTGACATTTTTCCATTAGTATTGTAAATTATATTGATATCGCTTTCATAAGGCAAAAGAGTTTATTTAATACTTTACAATTCTTATGTTTATCCCAGAAAGTTATCGACTTATTTATTTATTCTGAAAATATTTTAAAGAAGATTAAAACTGACATATTGCCATTTAAATTAAATATTTTTTAAAATAATGAGAAAATGTAACTTAGAACCCAGACGCTATTTTTTAATGTCTAGGACCTTTTTAACGTTATCTAAATTTTAAACAGAAATTTCATTTTATGAATTTTAGGGTATTAAACCGAAGTCTAAACTATTTTTGCAAATTAATAGTATGTAACGTATAAATTTTCCCTATAATATTTCATTGCATTCTTTATACTTTGATGAACATATATGATGCGATTTTTTATTCTTTTTGGCTTCTAGGTTGGCTTGTTTGCTTATATTTGTGAACACCCAAATATTTAAAAGAGTCCATTCGCGCCGCAAAAATTGGATCCAATTTGGGGTTCGGGGCATAATGTTTTTTCTCAAAAACGGTATAAGTTACTGATAATTTTTAAAAACTATATAAACGCCAACACTTAAATCTAGGCTTCTGCTGTAATAGTTTTTTAAATTTAGTTTTAGTTTTTAATATTTTCTTAAGTGAGAGTCACCCTAAAATCGGTTATGTACAGATACTATTTTTTCTTAACTCGACTCATATTTCAAAAATCCGTTACAGCAGAGGCATAGATTATTTCCTTACCTTTAAAATGGTGTATAATTTATATCTTTTAAGTGAAAAATAGTTACCGAAAAACGTTACCTCCTGTAGGCTTGCAATCAGAAACAACATCGCATCGATACACCGAATTTGGAAGAACCTAAATAAAATATAATATTTTTAATGCGGCTATACGAAAATTGTGGTAGTGGGAGTTTGTTAGTCTTCGCCCACCGTCTCCGCGTCCTTTCGCCCGACCCCTAAGGTAATAAGCGTAAATGTACTCTTAAAATAATAATGATGATGGGCAGAATTCATTTGAGGACAGACTTGACTTAACGGAAAACTTTAATTATCAAAACGTGTTCAAGTGCGTTCAAGAAATTATAGTTGACTACAGTATAACAAATTCTAAGCAAGTTTTTAAAAACAGGCTTTGCGTTAATACAAACAACAAATTTAGGAATATTTAATCAACAAATTTTAGATGTATAGTATTTCTTTTGGAAAAGATCTCTTTAATAAACTAAAATCATACCAAACATAAAAAGATAACTTATTAAAATATTAATAATAATCAGTGATGGCTTGGTAAAACACGACAATTTTATTTAGGTTATTTTTATATTAAAAAATAGAGAAATACTTTGAACTGGCAAAAAAACTCTTAAATATTTGGTTTCAGGAGGTGGGGTGGGGGCCCAGGTCCACCTTTTAAAACAAATTAATTAATTTTTAAGAAAAAAATTACTTTTTTACCTATGTTATTTCATTAAATTTTTAAATTAAGCAGTTAGTTTCATTTGAACCTCAGATCTTAGCAAGTTAAATTTGTCTTAAATGCCCGCTGTTAAAAAAAAAGTAATAATAACACGTCGACGAAAACTTGAAAATAAAATAATTGTGTGTTATTGAACCGTTCTTCAAAGACAATTGAACGGTTCTGCAAAATGACTCCAAAACATGGCCGCCGCCAGAAAAAAAAATGTAAGGGGGGGTCAAAAAGTTTAAGGCACTACTTACTAGTCTAGAATTAATTGAATTAAAACACAAATAAATATACCACAACTTTAATTTCTAAATTATAACCAAACTTATTTAAATTCCTAGGCAATATTGTAAAATTTAAGAATTTGGAAGGAACATGTTTTATTTTAGGTAATTTCAAAAAACCCCCCCTGCCGGCGTCCCTGCTCCAAAATGAAGGAAAACGGTAAAGGCATCAGTTTTAACCTTAATCCATGACTTACAAGTTGTAACCTCAATAGTCAAAACTTTTTTAAGCGGGGGATAAACCCCTGGTTAACTAGGCTTTTACTGGGTAAGGGTTAAAACGCTAACCTTTTTACCCGCCAAATTAGGACTGGTTTAAATTTTTCCCTCCATGGGACGGTTGAGACATACTTTACATTTTTCTTCTTCTGTAAACCGTAATTATTATTAAGATTGTTTATTTTTTAATCTTTGGTAGATTTTGTTTTGTAATCGCGCTCATCAAACGTTATTAAAATTAGCCTCCCATACAAGATCCGGATTATAAAAATAAGTGAACGAGAGACGACGCAGCTTTAACGCTATTATAAAAGAGCTTTTAAATTGCTATATAGCAGGTATGAATGCCTACAACTAAAGGATGTATAAAATAGAATACATACTTTCCACTTGGAATTTAACAACTTGTGGATTATTGGATCCATTTAATTTATTTTCTTGCGATAGATTGCTTGTACTTTTAGTTAGCCAAGGACAAAGCTATAATAATACAATTAATTTTATATTCATGACTACGAATAATCTTTTGAAATTAAAATGTATCAAAGATAAAGCAAGACCAAGTAAACAGCAAAAGGTGCCTATGGGAGACAAATCCTCCATGAATATGATATTTTACTCGTGCCCTTGAAAGAAACTCAACAATCAGCCGATGGGTGACAACTGAAGCGTCTCGGGACCTCTTAAGTATAACATTAAAAAATCTGGTATGCTGTAGAATTTTCTAGTTAAAAAAAGTCATTTAAAAAAATACGATATTTTACAACTTCTTTTTAATAACTATTTTTTACTTTGCATGTTCTTTTCTTTTAAAAAAATCCCATTAGAGTTAAAAAAATAGTTATGGTATCTTTATTGCTTTTTAATAAAGTTGACCAGTGTATGCTATTAACAAACTGGCTTTAAACAAGTATTTTGCAAAAATTAATTTATAATTTAAATATTTATAACATGTTTTTATTCTTTTCATATTAATTGTTTTCCTAGTACAACGCAGACAAGACGTAGTGTTTTTTTTCCGAGAGTTTTTTATTTGTTTTGTTTGGTGAGCATGTTAGACAAGCTAATCAAAAGTAGTGAAATTGATATTTTTGCAACTGCAAAAGCTGGGATAGAAACTGGAAAAAGAGAATTGTGGAAAGTAGAACCATCTACCTCGGCAAAAAATTGTAAAAATTTTATTAGAGAAATCGTCGACACTCTTGATCTACAACCTAATCCGGAAAAACCCGTTATTGCTTTATCTTTAGGTCTGTATTGCTAATTTTAATGCTTTTAATTTAATTATTTTTGTTATTATTACTTTTATTTTTATAATAATTTACTACATATTGGACCATCTTGACTTCCACTGTCTTGGCATACTATGACATCCGATACTTGTGTCTGAATTAAATTACATAGAAATATTGTAATGTACCTGTTACTTACAGCAAATTACTGTTGCTAAATTTAAGTGTACAGGATTATTTAAACTAAGTGTCCACCACTGTTAAATTTGTTATTATGGTACGAGATCCGGCCGCTTACATCTGCAGGTATCTGTTTTTTGATAAAACCTAATTTTTATGAATAATACAGGAAACTTGAATTGGTTACAGAAGGGTTGCCTAGCAAAATTTGTCCGCCACTACCGTTAATTAAACATACCGGGTGATCCAGGAGCATGGATCACTCTCTTTTTTTCTGCACTTTTCAAGATAGAAAAATGAAATTTGGGAATGTCATATAACGTCGAATTTGCCGTTTTTTGACAAGACACGGGATATTCGGTGACTTCCAGTTTCACTGGAAACGGCCTCAACTTTTGATTTTTAAATGAGACTACCTGAGAACATTCTGCGTCTAACGATACCACATTTATCAAATTTTGACAGTTTTTAACCTTTAAAGCAAAATTTGACATATGGAATACTGTTGAAAGCAGAATGTTTTCAGAATAAGAAAACAAATTTTTTGACATCCTCTTCGGAAAGCCAAACTAAGTTACCCAAATGCAACCAAATTTGGTATAATCATTGATTTAGTCCTTTTTGAAAAAAAGTTTTAAAACAAATTATTAATAATAAAATTAAAACAACTTTGGAACATAAATTAGTAAACAGGTGGCCCCAATAATTTTAACTGTCTTTATGAAACTTGTGTCAGTAGCGGATATTAAAGAACGTTATTTTTTTAAATGTTTTTTTTTTAGTTGACGTATAGTTAAAATTAAAACAAATTTTATAAAAATCGGTATTATTTTGTCTAATCGTAGATGTTATATATAAGTGTTTTACGTTTTAAATTATTATAAAGTAAAAACTTTAAAACATTTTGTTTAATAAGTAACTCAAACTTAAATCCGATATTGCTTCAGTGATTCTGCTAGATTTTGGGCGTCAGAGGTGTGCTTTATTTAAAAAATGATAAAACAAGTAAATTTAAAATACATAAAAATAGAATAAGTTTTTTCGGGGGTAATCCCACGAGTGTTTAAAGATTACCGATAATTTTCATGAAAGCTTGTTATTTATTGTATAACAAGCTTGATGAAAATTATCTGGTTAATTTTTATGCACGAGCGGTATTTAGGAAGAATATTTCTAGAATGGAGAAATTTGGGAGTATTATACTATTAAAATGGTTTTCGTTTGTCATACAATTTTCAATTTTATGCAACATAATTAAAACTATAACTGAAATCGTTTTTTTAATTACTTTATCTATTTCTTCATCGTGTACATGACCAAATCGACTCATTTTTACTGATTTTGACGTTTTTAATTGACAATACAAACAAACAGGTTCGATTGTTCTGTGTTTGTAAGTAAGTGGAAATACCACGTTGTCTAGGCAACGTAAAATTTCCGCTGAAATTTTTACGTGTCTTATGGGAAAATTTATACATGAGTAAAATATTCAAAATAATGTTAATTTCACAACATATCTTTAAGAGCGTACAATTTTACCACAAATTATGTGTTGTTTTTCATATATTTTTGTAATAAATGCCATGGTTGTTAATAAAATGTTATTTTTTAATAACATTTTAACAGTAAGGGTTAAATAACACTCATATGTTGGCAAGAATAAATTATTATTACTAGTAAACAAGTATTAGAGAAGAAAATTACAAATATATTTTTGTAAGCTAATTTGTTTCGTTTTACACATCGTTTATAATAATATATTAAAAAACATAGATACATTAATTTTATTAGCACAGCTACATTCGAAAGATTAATGAAGGTAATATATCAATATATGTATCAATAAAAGAATTAGACATTGCGAAAAATAACAAAAACCCATATTGTTTTTATTGTTGCTTAAAAACTATAACAATTTATATATATATATATATATATATATATATATATATATATATATATATATATATATATATATATATATATCTTTTTTTTAAAAAAAAAAATTTTTTTTAAAAATTTTTTTTTTAAAAAATTTAAAAAAAAAAAAAGGGGGGGGGAAAAAAATTTTTTTTTTTTGGGGTTTAAAAAAAATTTTTCCTTTTTTTTGGGGTTTTTTCCCTTTTCCCCCCAAAAAAAAAAAAAAAAAATTTTAAAAATTTTTTTAAAAAAAAAATTTTTTTTTTTTTTTTTTAAAAAAAAAAAAAAATTTTTTAAAAAAAATTTTTTTGTTAAACCCTTTTTAAATAAAAAATTTAAAAAAATTAAAAAAAAAAATTTTAAAATAAAATAAAATAAAAAAAAAAAATTTTAAAAAAAAAATTTTTAAAAAAAAATTTTTAAATTTTTTGGGTTTTTTTTTTAATTTTTTCCCCCTTTAAAAAAAAAGGGGGGGGGGCCCCATTTAAAAAAAAAAAACTTTTTTGGGGGGTTTTTTTTAAAAAAAATTTTTAAAAAAATTTTTTTTTTAAAAAAAAAAAATTTTTAAATTTTTTTTTTCCCAAAAAATTTTAAATTTTTAATTTTTTTTTTTTAAAAAAAAAAATTTTTTTTTAAAAAACCCAAAAAAAAAAAAAAAAAAAATTTTTAAAAAAATTTAATATTTAATTTTTTTTTTTAAAAAAAAAAATTTATTTTTAAATTTTTTTTTAAAAAAAATTTAAAAAAAAAAAAACCCCCCAAACCCCTTTTTTTTGGGTTTTTTTTTTTTTTAAAAAAAAAAATTTTTTAAAAGTTTTTGGGGTTTTAAAAAAAAATTTAAAAATTTTTTTTAAAAAAAAAAAAAAAAAATTTTTTTTTTAAAATTTGAAATTTTTTTTTTGGTTTTTTTTTTTTTTTAAAAAAAAAATTTTTTTTAATTTTTTAAATTTTTTTTTTTTTTTAAAAAAAAAAAAGGGGAATTTTTTTTTAAAAAAACCCTTTTTAAAATTTTTTTTTAAAAAAAAATTTTTGGGGGGGGAAAAAAAAAACCCCCCCAAAAAGGGGGGAAAAAAAATTTTTTTTTAAAATTTTTTAATTTAAAAAAATTTTTTTTTTTGGGGGAAAATTTTTTTTTTTTTTTAAAAAAACCCCCCCTTTTTTTTTAAAAAGGGTTTAAAATTTTTTGGGCCCCCTTTTCCCCTTTGGGGGGGGAAAAAAAAAAATTAAAAAAAATTAAAAACGTTTAAAAAAAAAAAAAAAAATTTTAAATTTCCCAAAAAATTTTAAAAAAAAAAAAAAAAATTTTTAAATTTTTAAAAAAAAATTTTTTTTTTTTTTTTTTTTTTTTTAAAAAAAAAGGGGGGGGGTTTTTTAAAATTTTTTTTAATTTAAAATTTTGGGGGGGTTTTAATTTTTTAATAAATTTTTAAAAAAAAAATTTATTTTTTAAATTTTTTTTTTTTGGGGGGGGGTTTTTAAAAATTTTTTTAAAAATTTTTTTTTTTTTTAAAAATTTTTTTTTTTTTTAAAAAAAAAATTTTTTTTTTTTTTTTTTTAAAAAAAAAGGGGGGGGGTTTTTGGGGAAAAAAGGGGGGAAAAAATTTTTTTGGGCCCAAAAAAAAAAAATTTTTTTTTTTTTAAAAAATTTTTTTTCCCCTTTGGGGGGGGGGGGAAAAAAAAAAAAAATTTGTAAAAAAAACCCTTTAATTTTTTTTTTTTTCCCGGAAAATTTAAAAAAAATTTTTTTTTTTAAAAAAAAAAAAATTTTTTTTTTAAATTTTTAATTTAAAAAAAAAAAAAAAAAAATTTTGTTTTTTTTTTTTTTTTTGAAACTTTTTTTTAAAAAAAAAAAAAATTTTTTTTTTTTTGGGGGGGTTTTTAAAAAAAAAATTTTTTTAAAATTTTTTTTTTTAAAAATTTTTTTAAAAAAAATTTTTAATTTTTTTTTTAAAAAGGGGGGGGGTTTTTTGGGGGGGGTTTTTTTTTAAAAAAAACCAAAAAAAGGGGTTTTTTTTTTTTTTTTAAAAAAATTATTTTTTGCTTTTATTTGCCATAAGCAAGTATGACTTCAAATTTTTAAAACCCAAAAAATTTTTCCCCCCCAAAAAAAAAAAAAATATAATTTTTTCCCGGTTCCCCAAAAAAAAAAATTAAAAAGGAATTTAAATTTTTAAAAAAATTTTTTTAAAATTTTTTTTAAAATTTTTTTTTTTTTAAAAAAAAAAAAAGGGAAAAAAGGGAAAAATTTGGGGGGGTTTTTTTTTAAAAAATTTTTTAAAAAGGTTTTAAATTTTTTTAAAAAAAAAAATTTTTTTAAAAATTTTAAATTTTTTTTTTTAAAAAATTTAAAAAATTTTAAAAAAAAAAAACCCCCCAAAAAGGGGGGGTTTTTTTTTACCCCCAAAAAAAAAAAAATTTTTTTCCCCCCCCAAAAATTTTTTTCCTTGGGGAATTTTTTAAAAAAAAAAAAAAAAAATTTTTTTTTTAAACCCCTTTTTTTTTTTTTTAAAAGGGGATTTTAAAAAAATTTTTTTTTTTTAAAAAAATTTAAATTTTTGGGGTTTAAAAACCCCCCCCGGGGGGGTTTTTTTCCCCAAAATTAAATTTTTTTAAAAAAAAAGGGGAAAAAAATTTTTTTTTAAAAAAACCCTTTCCCCAAAACCCTTTTTTTTTTTTTTTTTTTAAAAATTTTTTTAAAAAAATTTTTTTTGGGGGTTTTTTTTTGAAATTATTTTTTTTTTTCAAATTTTTTAAAAAAGGGAAACCCCACAAAAAATTTTTTTTTTAAAAAACCCCCCTTTTTTTTTAAAAAAATTTTTTTTAAAAAATTTTTTTTTTTAAAATTTTTAAAAAAACCCTTTTAAAAATTTAAAAGGGGTTTTCCCCTTTAAAAAAAAAATTTTTTGGCCCCCAAAATTTCCCCCCCTTTTTTTTTTAAAAACCCCCAAAAAACCAAAAATTTTTTAAATTAAATTTTAAAA
>JAHBCN010001904.1:15000-103862 GCA_019359885.1 Listronotus oregonensis
TTTGTGGTTTTTTTCCTTTTTTTTTAATATTAAAAAAATCACTTAATTTTTGTGGATCTTACAGTAACTCTTTTTACCTTTTTTACCCCGCAGTCCCCCTTTTAAACCCCTTTGCTCGCGCAAGTTCGTTTACTTATAATTTATTAAAAACGAAATTTTTTGAATAAACGCCCCCGTCACTTTATTCAAAAAGTGTTCAAAATCAGGGGAATCAAAAATTTTACAATAAAATCGCAAAAAACCAGTTGCCGTAAAATTTTTTTTGTATTACTTACTAAATTTTTGAATTAACTATTGGGTCCTCTTAATCACTGGTATGGTGGAAAAAAATGCGACAAAGAACTGTTGTTACAAAAACTCCCAAGGTCCAGAAATTGCTTAGCTATAACAGGAACAATTAGAACAACCCCAACAGCAGCCATGGAGGTTCTTAGACCCCCTACCACTTAACCATAGTGATGGGAGAAAGAATGGGCTATTTTGACTGCAACAAAAAACCCAAATGGGTATACGCTAGGGTTTGGGGCATAACAACATAAAATTTTAGATTGGCGGCAAAATCCTGGGCAAGAGAAAGATCAGATGATTCCCCCAAAACCATTCAACAAATAATTCGAGGTAAAATTCCAGATCGAAGTGAATGACAGCAACCCGATCTCCCCGGTACGGTTGGAGATATCATCTGGTCTGGATGATTCCAAAACTGGGCAGGGAACTGGAGCGGGCGCGTACAGTGAAATGAGGAATTCACAATTCTCCATTTCACTAGGAACATACAGTTCTGTGTTTCAATCAGAAATATATGCTTTACTGCACTGTGCAAAAGAAAATAACAGGAGGGCTTATAAAAACAAGCGGATCTGCATAATAACAGACAGCCAGGAGTCACTACGGGCACTTGTAAACCCCAAGGTAACGTCCAAGCTGACATGGAATGCCAAAAGAACTGGAAGTCCTGGGAGAACGTAACTCTCCTGTGGGTACCAGGACATTTAGGACTAGAAGGCAACGAAAAGCTGGCTAGACAGACCATCCACACCATACTTTGGACAAAACCTGCCCTTGGAGTCGCCAAAACCACAGCACGAGGGCAAACCAGGGAATGGATCCAAAACAAACACGAGGAATACTGAGGGAGCCTTAGTAGAATAAGACATAGAAAAAGCTTCATAAGGGGCCCATGCAAAAGAACGAAGGAAGAACTACTCAGACAAAATAGGAAAAGACTTCGCATAACAGTAGGGCTGCTAACAGGCAGAGCTGTCAAAGTACTCTTTAATAGTACTTCAAGTACAAGTACCAAGTTTTTAATTTTTTAAAAATTACTTCAAGTACAAGTACCAAGTATTCATTAAAATGTACTTGCGTTTTCAAGTAAATTAAAAAAGTACTACCACCCACGTATTTTACTTAAAGTAAATCCAAGTACTTGAAGTAAACCCAAAGTACTTGAAGTATAACAAAGTACTTGAAGTAAAACAAAGTACTTGAAGTACACCAAAGTACTTGAAGTAAACCAAAGTACTTGAAGTACATAAAAATACTTAAAGTAATTAAAAGTACTTCAAGTAAAACAAATTATACTTGAGTAGTATTTTTTGTAAGGAAGTTAGAGGGTTTATTCCTCAAAACGGGGTTTTCCAACAATTCCTAAAAGCTTTAAGGACTGAGCGCTACGTCATTGGAAAGTAGGCTAGTCGTTAAAAACTATAGTTAGGAAAAGAAGTAGGGTTGCTAAGTATCCCGTTTTAAGTCGGGATTTTATGCATCCGATGTCCGAAATAATGTAAAATTTCGTATGTAAATTTATGGCAACAGGCCTACAATGCCGTACATGGGTGAGCGCTTGGGCCTTAAACTATAATAGGAAATATTGGTTTTTTCCAAAATGGGTTTTTTCCCTGTGGTTGCCAACGGGTTGGCGTTGGCACCCCTTGGAATCCGACACATCTGTTAAAAGCGAGTGTTTTCATATGGGTGCCCACAGCAGGTTGGCACCAAAAACCTATTCTTGGGAAATATTTTAATTTCCAATCAACACAAAATCAAGTCAGAACAACCTGACTTCAATTTTAATGTCTCTCCGTTTTATTAGTGGAAATTTTGTTTAAGTTGCTTATTAAAATACAGGAGTTTTCGTTCAAATTAAGGTAATAATGAACGCATTCACAATACGAAATAGTTGGGGAACCGCTCCATCAAACGTCGAATCGCACCAATAGAATATTCTTAAACTGTCACGTTTTTGACATTTTCGGGAGTGATTTGGAAACTGTTCGTATCCTGAATGCGTTCGATAATAAAATTGTCATGAAAAATGGCTATTTGTATTCATTATTAAATATAACATATTGGTTATCAAAATAAAAGATTTTTTATAAGGATTGATTTTGAAAAATAAACAAAAAGTCTAATTATCAGTAATAGTTACACTTGTCTTGCTGTTTGATCCAATTCAAAAAGCGCTATAATGCAATACAATAGAAACAGCAGCGGTTGCGTGTATTTCTTGTTTTAACTTATTTGTACGATTATCTAAGGCGTATAAATTCGAGTACTTGGTTGATTTTTTACTTTAAGTACTTTTTAGTTACTTAAAGTATTGTTTTTACAAGTAATTTTATTTACTTGAAATACTTTCTTTACTTAAAATTTTTTTACTTAAGTATTTTTTTCACACGAATACTTCAAGTACTTAAATAAATACTTCAAGTAATTTACTTGGTCAAATCGAAAAATCCAAGTATTTCATAAAAACTAATCAGTACAGACAAGTACCTCCTAATAAAAAGTACTTGAAGTAAAATACTTGAAGTACAAAAAAGTACTTCAAGTAAAATTTTACTTGAAGTACTTTAAGTTTTGACAGCTCTGCTAACAGGGCACGATAACCTAAGAGGACACCTGCACAAGATAGGCTTATGTAATGGGGACCTAGAATGTGCGAAGAGAGGGAAGAGGCAGCCTACCATATCCTGTGCAAATGTGAAGTAAATCACAAAAGACAGGCATTATTTGGGCAACCGAAAATGAGCCCACAAGAATATATCAACCAATCAGTCTCGGGGTTATACAGACTCGTAGAAGGAACAAGACTAATGGGAGGATTGGTATAAAAGATAATGGGATATTAGGCACAAAAAGCCCAAGAGGCTGTGCTGCCTCCGGTAGTAAATCTAGACGGCTATCAGGAAAAAAAGAAGAAGAAGAAGAAGAGTCCCCTTAATTTTGTAGTCAATATAAGCCACTAAGAAAATCAACGCAGGATACAACAGAAAACGAATTATAAACTATTATAATCCAATATTAATATTATATCCATCAGTGTTAAAAAATTTTAAGAAGTACAGATCCCAAAAAGATATCTTAAACAATAATAAAAGGCGATGCTTTAAAACAATTCTTTTTCTCCATTATTATTTTAGTCACAGATTTATAACTTTGAGGTAATGATTTGAGCAGATGTAAAATTACAGCTTGTTTAACAACAAATATTTTTAAAAGATAGTTCATTTTATAGTTTTTTACGTATTTTTTTCTCGATTTAATTTTTGTTTTTATTTAAATGTTACTACTATTAAGTTATTATTTACCCACCACAAGCTTTTTAAAATATCCTGCTAGTAGCAAATTAATAAAAACTGCTCCATGTTATGCATAATAAATTTGTAGTTTTAAATAATATAAAAATGATGCTTATATTACTATTTTAAATAAAACGTATGTATTGTTTTTAAATCTCTTAATTTAAATCTGAGCGCTGGTATTACGTATGATCATTTAAAAAATATTGTCATTGCCAACGCCACGAAAGAAGAAAATAATTTAAATTTATGTTATAAATATTAATTAATTAATTATAATAAGAACAGGTTTAAATATCGTTTTATTTTATATCCATATTATACGTTTTAATTCATGAATATACATAAATTGTTCACATTCAGGGAATGTAAAAAAAATGGATTGTTTAAATATCTATTTTTTAATTAAAATTTATACAGTGTAAACGTAAAAAAATTAAATGTGAATTACAATCACCTAAAAACTTAACGAAATTTTTCCAAATCAAAAAAGTAACACCCCCCCTAACTTTTTGATCCCAGCATACTTACAATGATTTCATATTAACTTAAAACCCACACACAAAGCGATATTTTGCGCGACCTGGTATGCGGCAGATAATGTCTGTCTAATTTTGCATATTTGGGATGCACGTTAGTGCCGAACAACAGACCCGGTGGGTGAATTACTTTGTCGGTAAAGGAACAGGTCGCCACACGTCAAATTTGTACTTACAACTGACGTAAGGACCTAGTCGTTAAGCTCATCGTCTTATCTGGAATAAAATTTTGCGGTGTAATGGAGTGGACAAAAGAAATATTAACAATTTATAGAGTTGTATAAGGAACAACCATGTTTGTGAAAAATTAAAGATCCAGATTATATAAATAATAATTTAAAAAGGCAAGTATATAAATTTAAAAAATCTTGTCCATTTTGTCTCAATCCACATACTAAAGGCATAACACCATATTTTCCTCGTTCTGAAAGTCATGTCTTAACCCATTTTTTCCTTTTCTTCTTTCTATCATCCTTTTGACTGATTTTTAAAATGCATTAACCCATTAGAGCAATTTTTTCTCCATTTTATACCTTGCACAGTTCACCGACTAAAGAGGTATTTTAGACCAGCTTAAAATACTAAGTCATACTTCCCAGTATGTCCAAATATAAAATATCTGCCAACTAATTAAAAGACAGCGTAGGTTCAGGAACCGATCGTTTGACAAATTGCGGACTAAGTATGTTCGTCTGTGGACATGACAAATCAGATCGTTCACAGACAAGGTCGGCGGATCTAGTATGGCAGATCTCGTCGGTAGACACCGTCGGCCGACTAGGTTGCTTCGTCTATGGGCGCCTAAATGTGCTTGGACCACTGACCTTCATATGGACCGGTAAAGGGTATTGGATGCGCGGTTCAAAAGTTAGATTTTATGGGCGAAAAAATGTGTCCGTGCGCCGTGGCTGTAGTCATCACTTGGGGTCTTAAATCATGCGCAGAACGGACTAGCAGATCGATTTTATTTTCACATTTGTCGCCGGCCAGTTCCGTACTTTGTCAATTTGACGCGGTTTTGCTAATATTTTTCTCCTAGTTTGGAATTTGACCGCTTGTGTGAGATTCTTTAGTTTTTTAGTGATTTGTAATAGAATTTTTATATAATTATAGATTCTAAACAAGTTTTACTGTTTTATTGACTTTTTTGAGTTTTATTAGACTAAAGTGGTTGTGTATTTTTTATTTAAAAAAACTAAAGTTAGGAGCTTATTTACTGGTATTTTTAATTTGTTATAGTATTAACATATAAAATCTGGAGTAAGAGATACCGAATTGTTTTTAGTTATTTTATTGACCAAATTAACTTATCTAAAAAAATTGTTTTAAAACCATTACTTATGTTAAATAAATGTACTTCTATAAACTCTTAAGCTTTAATTTCCTTCTTTAGGTCAGAATTATTATGTTCCACATAGTTCTTTCCAAGAAACAACTTTACATAGGACGTGTTAATAAGTCACGAGGTTTATTCTGTCATATAGAAAAACTTAAAAGACTTATAATAATTCGAACCTTACTAAAATATGTTTATTTTTGTTTGAGAATGACACTTAAACAAAATAAATATTACACTGGTTAGAAAAAACACGGGCTCGTTTTTTGAACCAGTAAAACACAGTGGTTTGATTAGGTGTTGCTTTTAAACGAAAATGAACATATTATCCATTGTCAGCTCCTGAAATTCCTTTTGTTCTTTTAAATGTTACAGCTATGGAAAGCCACGAATTTTGATACTGGTTCACAACTGATGCGTTATAGTTAGTAATAATAAAAAATGGAGCATCCGACTGAACATGACTCTTGTGACTTATCTAAGAATTAACTTTTTGTTTCATCAATACGTATTTTTGTAACACAATAATTGAAAAAAAATCACTTCAATTGTTTATTTCGGATTGAAAAAATCTGAACAAAAAATATAATATTGCATTCATCTAAAAAGTCAGTAACCATGGTTACAACATAAAACGTATTCCCTTAGAGCATATACCTACTAGAGGCACGTACCCTTGCCGCTTGAAAAGCGAACATTTGTGCAAGAAAGAAAGAATAGCGGTATAACCTTTTTCTCCCTCGAACCTGCTTATTGGTCGGTAAAAGGAATATATATTCCCCGCTCTGCATGCTGATTGATCGGTCTTTTCGCGTTGAAGTCACGGAGAAAGGTTATACTATGATTCTTTTTTCTCTTTAGCACTGCTAAACGGCAAGGCTGCCTCTACTACATCTTAAATGTATTTATACAAAACGAGCATATATTTACTAGAGAGTAAATATATGCTCGTTTTGTATAAATACATTTAAGATGTTTACAATATCCTTTTCTCGCTATTGAAAACATAAGTCTAAGCAGGAAAAGAGTTAACGTTATTTGTACCAACATTTTTTTCCCTTCTGTCTATAAGATTGTTCCAATCTCGCAAATACCGTTTATTGTACGGTCATATGTAAGCCCAGTCAAATACACGACAGGTGACCGTGTATTACACGATCCCTTTACCAACCAAAGTAAAACCCTTTAAATATACAGAAAGCGTTCAAACTTTGTCGTTTTTGAACTGACATAAAACCGTGCAATGTCGACAGTTACGCATTTAATTGATTCTAAGTCCGGCACTGGTCCTGCTTTTTAAATACGCATGCTAAATGACACTATCGTTTGTTTAGTGAGCGCTAGCATAAACTTGCCATTAATGCGATTAGCCATTATATATCTAAAGTTAGGCTTAGGAATGTCTGGTTATATTTGCAATATTTAAGCAGGGCAATAGAGAACTCAGATTAAGGCGCACAGTGTTGCAGTTCAGTCAACTAATAAAATGGCTATCTAGATTAGATTTCGTAAAAATATTTACTTTTTAAAAAATTCATTGCATTTAAGAAAACCTCAAACTTTTTTCTCTTCCCTGCTTGGTTCGTTTTTTTTTCTCCTTTGGGCCCTTTTCGATGATTTTTTTTCTGTTAGTTTATTGTTGTTACCTTTGTTATTGGTGTTGACTTCTTAAAGCATACTATTCCCCCTTTTAATGGTCATAAAGTTTCTATACCGGGTGGTGCGTCGCCGAGCGGAACATAGGAAATCCCATGTAAATTTTAAGGGGTTAATTATTGCTTCCCTTGTACATTTTACAGACAAAAATGTAATATATGTTTTTTGAAGAGACCAATCTAACAAACCTTGTGCCAAGTTTAAAAAAAAATTAATAAGCAAATCTTGAATTATGCAATTAAATGTAATTGCAAAATTACCAAATTTTTGGTTCAGGTAAAATCAGACACCAGCCACCAGCAAACAATTTGTTATAAGGCTTTGTCAAATCTGACGTACAGCCGACTACAAGGAACGTTTTTTTTTTCGTTTCATTAATCTCACAACCATTACATTCAAAGTAAAAGGCACATTAACATTATTTTTCTTATCAAACCTTTTATTTAATGTAACAATTAAGTTTAACTAATTACATTTATTACTATCGACCATTAAAAAATAATTTTATTATATTAGAATTTAATTAAACCAATAGCAGTGTCTGAAATATTTTCAAATTATTTTCCCATCAAGCCAATTTGGTCCATTTCAAACATTAAACGTATTGTCAATAAATTCGAGTCCAAAGCTATCGCAATAAATAATTGTAAATGTTTAACTCAGAAGATTGAAAATAGATCCGAAAAAAGAGAGAACTGAACTTTTAATATTTTACTAGGTGTGGAAAAATAAAATGAAATAAAATGCAATAACTTTTTTTAAAATAATAGAGAATAACATAAAAACATTAATTAATCAAATGTTCAAACAACTCCCCATTAACAGCTAAACAATATCCCAACCGATCATAAAATTCATTTCTAACGTTGCTAAGTTGATATTGCGAAGTTTTATTACATTCTAACAAAATAGCGTTTTGTAGCTGGTTTAAATTCTCAAATTTTACACTTTTACAAATGGCATTTTTGAAGTGAAGTGAAAGAAGTAATTCGGTGAAAGATCAGGTGACCTGGCTGGCCCAAGTATTCGGTACCGTGGACCAGTAATATTGCCGTTAAAAGCATTTCCAGGTACTCTCTAACCATACGGGCATTATGGGCGGGGCAACCATCCATTTGGTACCAGATCAATTGATCTCCCCGAACAACTTCTTCCAAGGCGGGTCCAATTTGATTTTGAAATAAGTCCAAATAGTTTTCTGCTCTCAGGTTATAGTCCATAAAAAAAGGTCCCATGAAATGGTGTCCGATAATTCCCACGAATACATTTGTTTTTCCCACAGAAATAATTCCTTATTACTGTTATCATTTTTTACAGCTTTGGTGACAGTGTGTGTGAGTAAGCGAGCGTCCTATTCCTAAAAATTTAGCATTGTTTTGTGCGTCTATAGTGAAAACTATAATTGTCTTTGGTGTCAGTACATTTGTTAATAAAAAAAAATCAACAGTTTTTAAAAGCACTAGTGTTAAGAAGCTCTCGTTAAGCGTTTTGCGGTTTTTAATTCTGGGTAACAAATTTTAACTTTCTAAAATATTCTTTAATATGTTAAAACTTATGCACAAAGTGTTACCATAGATAAGGATTAAAAATGGGGTTATTTCCAAAAAAATAAAAGCAGAGAATAATACGTCTTTTAATCTAAAAATTTTTTGCTGTCACATTTTGTTAAATATTTTTGTTTTAAATATAAGTTTTAATTTGGATAAACATAATTTTATTTTTAAAAAAATATATAATAGTTTTATACATATACTAACTCCAAGCCTGTGCCTTGAAATGAGCTCTTGTAACTTGTGAAATACAATATTCCCAAGAGCGGTAAAACCAATTATAAAATGTATTAAATTATTTTTTAATGCTTTGATACGGGTTTTATTGGTTCTCTTCCCATAAGAATTCCAAAACGTTTACGATGCGTGAATTGCTAATAAGTTCCTAAAATGACAAATTTCTCATTGAGGCGGTAACGGGCGGCAAATATCTACGTACAGAAAAAAAAACAAAGAATGCGGAAAATATCGGTTTGGAAGGGCCTTTAACAGGTATATATGTATTTTTTTATCATAACAAAAAGTCAATCTTCAATATAAAAAAAAAATGTCAGTTAAATTTGTATCTATTTAATATAATCAAATTTAATTTCCTTAAAACCTTAAAACTGTAAGGAAACCCTTAGTTTTGGGGTAAAATTAAATTTTAATATATCAAATAGGTAAAAATTCAGTCACAATTTTTTTTTGTATTGCAAATTAATTTTTTGTTATAATAAAAAAATATATACCCAATGAAGGCCGAAACGTCGTTTTTGACATTAATTAAATGAAAATACTTAGTAAGCAAACTTTTTTATATATCGGCAGACCTTATTTCCAAGAAAATTCGGAATATTTAAATATTTAAATATATATATATATATATATATATATATTATATATATATATATATATATATATATATATATATATATATATATATATATATATATATATATATATATATATATATATATATATATATATATATATATATATGCAGTATGATTTTTAAAATTAAATTATATTTTTTAGGTGATCCAACAGTCTACGGCAACCTTAAACCAGCCCAAGAAACAGTCAAGGCAGTCGTTGACATAATTGAAGAAGGTTTATGCAATGGGTATGCACCAAGTGTTGGATATGAGTCAGCTCGTGAAGCAGTGGCTGAATACCTCAGCTACGATGATGCGACCTTCAAATCACAAGATATTGTGCTATGCAGTGGATGCTCTTCGTCACTAGAAATTTGCATTACTGCTCTGGCAGATGGAAATAAAGGTCATAATATTTTGATCCCTAGACCCGGATTTGCTATTTATCGGTAGGTGGTTGTGTTTAAAACTGTATACATATTTAAAATTTACTATTTGCAAACAAAGTATTAAATTTGTTAAAAACTTAAGTTTATACATAGATTTATACATAAATTAGGATATTGGATTCTGGCCATTTTTTACTGATAAGTGGTAGGGAAAGAGTAAATACGGTAAGATTTGATCAGATTGATTAGGTGCTGAAACTCATGTTCGACCTTATTAAAATGTTTACTGCATCATTTAAGGAGACATGTCTTTCTTTTTGTCATTATTGTAAATAAAATCATAAAATTAAATGTTGTTTTTACAGCAAGTTTTAACCATTAGCATTTTCAAAAATGAAATTTGACGTTTTATATTAGACCTTATTAAATATTTCTTTTAAAAACAAATAATCGTGTTTAATTATGTATTTTAAGAATTAATTTGATCTTTAAAAAGTTATAACGACTTTGGGCTATTAATAAAAAATAAATTATTATTAAAACATATTTCTAATGGAGAAAAAAGATAATTCAATTTGTTTTAATAAATTTATCAAAAACCGTTTTAGATTTACATCTTATTACTGTAATCTTAAAAACTGTAAGACATACAGAGTTATTTTTATAACCATTAACCAATTCTGATTACCAATTTTCAGGTCGCCATATTTTAAAAACTATCAAATTTTACGTAATTTAGTCATTAAATATGAAGCCAACTTGTTTTAGCGTTATTATTTGTCTCATTTAACTTTTATTTAGTTCTGGTTAGTATTATGCCGATATAATATAGTAACACGCAGGCTTATAAAGAAAAATATAATAGTAAGTGGTTATCCCAGGTATCTAAAAGATTCTGAATGAACGATCCACCAATTCCAATGCTTCTATCCTTTTCCCATGTATTTCTCTACACTTAATTGCCGGTACGGAACTTCAGAACGCTATAAAGTATAAAGTATAAACAATACAAATTTTTGAGCCCAGTTCCACAGAATTTAAAATTGCATAAAAATACCACTGTTGCGATTGCGGCTTCCGAAACACGATTTTTCGGCTTCTAGGGGGTCATTTTTCCGGTCCCAAACGAGGAAATCCAGTTGGTCACAAACGTTACGAGCACAGTTTATGTTTTAAAATTTTAAAGTACATAAAAATACCACTGTTGCGGCGTCCGGAACACGATTTTCCGGCCCCTATGAGGCATTTACCTGGTCCCAAACGGGGAATTTCAGTTGGCCATAAACTTTTCGACTACAAATCCAGCTTGGATTAAGAATGCAATTTCGAGCTCGCCTCATCCCGGAATCCATCTTTCAGGCCCTATAGAGGCCATTTTCGGCCCCTAGGGTCAATTCCAGACAGCGTCCAAACACTTATTTTTTTTTGTGGGGCTGTGTTATTGTTGTTTTGAGTTCTATTAAACACATTTATTGTATTAGCGTTTCTAAGTGAAAGATTTTTTCAGTGTGTGTGTGTGTGTGTGTGTGTGTGTGTGTGTATTTTGTGTGTGTGTGTGTGTGTGTGTGTGTGTGTGTGGATGTGTGTGTGTGCGGTGTGCGGTGTGCGCGCGTTTGTGCGCCTGTGTGTGTGCGTGCGTGGGTGTGTGCATGCGTGGGTGTGTGCATGCGTGGGTGTGCGGTGCGTGTTCGTGTTTGTGCGTGCGCGTTTCGTGTTTGCGTGTTGTGTGTGTGTAACAACTTTGTTCTCCGGACTCTGCAGGTCGACGGCCCACCCTGCACATTTTTCCTCTTAGAATTTTCTCAATGTATATGGCTGATGATATACAGCTTTTTTTTAATATTTTTTAAACCATTAATTACCAATATTTAAGTGTTATTTAGTAAAAATCTTTGGACATTAACTTAACGTTATACGTATACATAGATACACCATTCGAAATAAAGAAATAACGACAATTTCTTTAGAATGGAATGGTTGAACGGTGATTTTATTTTTTTTCTTTATACAGATCGGTTTATTATCACGTACCATAACTTTCTGCACCCCTGCCATTACCGAAATCATTTTTTTCTATATTTCAGTCCACCCTACTGGTTAGGTGACATTTGCTATTATACAATTTTTTTTTGCAATATGTTATGGATATATTACCTTTTATCTTCAGAACTTTAGCCGAATCAATTGGCGTTGAAGTAAAATATTACAATTTGATACCGGAAAACAACTGGGAAGCGGATCTTCAACACCTAGAGGACCAAATTGATTCTAACACAGCAGCGATTATCTTGAACAATCCCTCTAATCCTTGTGGATCAAATTATAGTGAGGAACATCTGAGAAATATCTTGGACATTGCATATAGGTAAGGTATTCTTCTGTCATGTTATTTTAAACTTTTTATAGATGCCGTATGCGTAAAAAATCTTTTAAAAACATATTTTATATTAAGCATCTTTCGTACAGTTTACGCCTTATTTATTGTGTTTGTCTTGGAAAGAAATATATTAAAGCTTTAAAGAGGACTGTTTAAAAATTATTTTTACGTTTTTGTCACTTTCTGTAAACACAGGAGTTAACCATCATTTATATCACATTTTAAAGCAAATTATACGCTATTTTTGGTATTCACGTATTTTGGTATCTGTCAAAAAAAATACTCAAATTAGTAGTCGAATCAAGGGAGTTGCATTGATATTGGAAACCTACTTCTAGTATTCAAACACTTGATTGAATTTAAATACTGTTTTAAATTTAACGCCGATGCTCATTTGTGGACGGTAGTATTTGCCATTGCCATAATATTTATTTGGAGATCTTTAACAAATATTCGGTAATTCCTGTCCTAAATAATTAATTTTTTTGTGGTGTAGTTTTGCATCCCGCTATCCGAGACGGCCTATCCCGTTCCAATAACAGAGAGGCACTTAGCAGCGATACAGTGCTTCTACAGCATCTTGCTGCTTCCTAATCGTCACGATGTAGCTGCACTGCGGATGTAATACTTTTACCTTTTCTTCATTTCACGTGTTATCCTATGGGAACTGTACTCTAGTCGGAACACTTTTAGCTTTCTTGACAAATGTATCTGCTATGGAGACCATCCACCAAACGGCGTGGTGATCAGTCACTATTTTTCTGGACGTCCATCTCTTATGTGTCTTAAGTGGCATTCCTTCTGATTCTAAAGGTACGACGGCTTATCTCCTTTGCTTTTTCCGTAACAGAGCTGTGGCTTTATGATCCAATGCTTCTAAAGTTTATCACTACTTCTTAGTTACACTGCGGATCTATCAGTTTAAACTTTCCCTTCCCTTATTTATTATTCT
Source organism: Listronotus oregonensis (assembly GCA_019359885.1). Classification (NCBI taxonomy): domain Eukaryota; kingdom Metazoa; phylum Arthropoda; class Insecta; order Coleoptera; family Curculionidae; genus Listronotus; species Listronotus oregonensis. The sequence goes on from JAHBCN010001904.1 coordinate 28,241, forward strand.
TTGGGAACGGCACCTCTGACTGGGACACTTGCCCTTCTACTTTTAAAGGTACGGAAAAAGGGGTGCCTTCATCAGATGTAATAATGTATCCTGATGGAAACTAGATTTTGCTTCGGCGCACCCACCTGATGTGACGATGTGTACAAGGATCTCCACCCATTGGGGCTATATACAGGGTAAGTCTGTGAAGTGGGACCCCCCATTTATTGCTTTAAATATTCAAATTGGAAAAAAATGTTTAATACAAAATAATACGGTTTTTGCTGCTCTATATTTTTGGAACAACGTTATGTATACAGGGTGTATCATAAAGACCGTACAAGGACAAAGTTAATTTTTTTAAATAACTCCCTATATTTTTTGTTACATTTTCGATATCTACATAAAATTCTAGATATTTTTTATCTAACATATCATATCCCTATATTCAATTGTTTACGAGATATTCTCATTTAAATACGAATTTAGAATGAAAAAATCCGCTCATCTCTCAATGTTGTTTTACGTTTCTATGGTTTTAGTAGAGTGACAAAACACCCATAGTAATAATTAATAGGTAATTAGATATCACATGATGAGTAGAAATAGGTAAAACCTTAAACAAGAAAAAAACGATTAAAACAATTTTTTTTCAGATTAATAAAACTGTCAATATGACATTTTTATTAATCTCTATAGCATATATGGTTACTATGCAACCTCAAAAAACCGCTGAAACCATAGAAACGTTAAACAACATTAAAAAATAAGCGGATTTTTCCCTTCTAAATTTGTATTTAAATGCGAATATCTCGTAAACAGTTGAACATTACGGATATGATATGCTGAATAAAAAATATCTAGAATTTTATGCAGAAAAAAAAATGTAACAAAAAATATGGGGAGTCATTTAAAAAATGAACTTTGTTCTTGTACGGACTTTTGATACACCCTGTATACATAACGTTGTTTGCAAAATATAGAGCAGCAAAAACCAAAATACTTTTGTATAAAACATTTTTTCCCAATTTCAATATTTAAAGCAATAAACGGGGGGTCCCACTTCATAGACTTACCCTGTATATTGTCACTCCACTAATTGAAGCAAATTCTACTGTCGCACACATGACACGGGACAGTAGTCGGAAGTAGTTGTTTACCGGCCCTTAGGCCCACACTCTGAACTGCCAACCCCTGACTCTCCGACTATCGGTATGATTGTCTATTAAACTTTTGCTTAAGCTTTAACTTTAAACTTTTGTCTTGTGTTTTCTCCATTCTGGACCATGACTGTTTCTGCAATCATGTCTTTGATCTTAAATCTTTTCTTGTCTGTCCACCGATGACCGTTATCCACATTTTGCTAAGGGTTTAATAAATCTAAGTTTTTAAGTTTGCTATATTGGGTGTTACCCCTTAGAGTCTACGATCTAAGACTTTTCGTGAAAGTAAATAAATTTTAAATTTTTTTAGTACTTGGAGCATTGAAGATAGTAGAGATAGTAGTTGATCTCTCCATTACTTTTTCTTGAACAAAATGGTATTTTAAAGCAAACCAATTCTTTATACAAACTTCAAAAAAGCTCATTTAAATTTAATCGGCAAAAAACCACAAATATTTTTTTTTGCGTAGTAAGATGTAAAATTATATCAAAGTGGTTAAAAAAAATGCTTTTTGTACCTATAAGTTCGTGACACTATAATTATACAAGTAAATAACTGCTTCTCCTTGTTAAAAACTTTAGTCATATACAGGTGTCCCACTAAGGGTGGCGAGGTACGTTATTACGGAAACCATAGGCCCTAGAGCCTCGAGGAAAAAAATTAACTACTAAATCGGCCAAAGAAAATTAAACGAAAATATTTTAAAGCTTCTAGAATGGCCGCTAGATGGCGTAACTGCTAAGATAAAACAAAAAATTTGAATTTTCTTAAAAATTGTTTCATTAAGGTACTATTTTAAGAACGGGAATAAAAAGTTCATCCAATTCTGCGTCAGTTTGCTTTTAAGATTTTTTTCGTATCTCTGATAATAAGGGTGGGGGGAGCTGGTAAATAAATTATTTTTAAAATTGCTTTAACTTCCGTACCCATTATCCAAATTTACTCAACTTGAGTTCGTTTGACAGAGAATCTTAAGCTTATTAAAAAAATTATTTTAGTGATGGCCGCTAGTTCTTATCTTTTTTTCCAGAGGGCGCTGTTCGTAAAAGTTTCAGTTTTTTCAAATTTTCTTAAAAAAATTAAATGGTACGGCATACTTTTTTACGGCAGTTTTAAAGAGTATAAAAATGGCTAAATTTTGGCGAAATCCGCGTTCTGATATCTTTATTCGTTTTCGAGTTATTTTCAAATAACCTATTTTTTCTTCAAAATTAATGTTAGCCATTAAACAAATGCTTTTTTCTGCGTAAAGTCTTAGCTAAGTAGGCCTTGAAAACAATAAAATACTTTTATTTTTATTTAAAACTTACCGCATTTAAAAGCAAACGTGCTAACAGCAAGATAAAATAAGAACACTATTAGAACACTAACACTATTAAACAGAAATGATGATAAAACACATTATTGTTTAAAAAGAGAACAAAAACGAAATGTCTTTACAAATGTTCAAAATGCTTTCCATTATTTTCAATGCAACGATTTAGCCTACGGTGGGTGCTTAATACGGCTGCTTCAATTTCAGGTCTTGGAATTTAAGCAATAGCATTTTGAATCCTTTCAATCATATTTTCTGGGGTAGTAGGACGTGTCTGAAAAACAATGTCTTTTACTCTTCCCCATAAATAAAAATCGAGCACAGTAAGGTCTGGGGATCTAGCTGGCCATGGAAACAAACTTTCCTTCTATCCAACGGTTTGTGTGATTCTGGTCTAAAAAGTTACGAACTCTCTGAGAAAAGTGTGCCGGACATCCATCATGTTGAAACCACATGTTTATTCTTGTTTGTAGAGGAACGTTTTCTAAAAGAGCCGGTAAGACGTTTGTTAAAAAGTTCAAATAAATCTCTCCGTTTAAAAAACCATCAAAAATAAACGGTCCAATAATTTGATCACCCAAAATGCCACACCACACATTCACACTCCATCGATTTTGATGATCTACTTCACGCATCCAGTGAGGATTATCTACCGACCAATAATGCATATTATGCAAATTGACACCTCCAGTGCTCGTGAACGTAGCTTCGTCAGTCCATAGTATGCGGGACAAAAATGGGGATCTTCGTCGACCATAGTTCTTAACCAGTAACAGTGGTCTAATCTTCTGTCAAAATCAGTTTCCGAAAGAGCCTGATGCAATACAATATGATATGGGTGTAGTTTATGGTCTATTAAAATTCGATGTCACCGACGTTTTACTAATTCCTAAATCCAAAGCTATTATTCTGGTGCTTACATGTGGATTGATCTGAACATATGCAAGTACATTGATAATATTGTCTTCATTTCTAATTCGCCGATATCTTCTAGGCGCTGGAATAGGATGCACCCGTCCTGTTTCGCGCAAACATCTAGACAAACGGGTAAATACTTTTCTTCCAAAATGCCTTCTATCGGGATAGTTAGCAGCATATTCTCGTTCAGCTAAACAAGCATTTTCAAAACACTGGAAATAAACGGCTAACATGTCATAGGCTTCCGCAGTGGAATAAGACATTTTTATTAATTCAGTTAATTAATATTTAAAAAAGAAAATTACAAATCTGGACAACTAGTTGTAGAAATTGTTAAATAATGGGTTATGATAAATCAAATGTCAAACTATTATAATAGCATGCAAAGCTATGCTAGATTGACGAAAGTAAGAATGTTTTTGCTAAATAAGTACATTTTATTTCTTTATGTTTGGAATAAAAATAAAAATTTTAAGAAAAATAAACATATTTTATTGTTTTCAAGGCCTACCTAGCTAAGACTTTATGCAGAAAAAAGCATTTGTTTAATGGCTAACATTAATTTTTGAAGAAAAAATAGGTTATTTGAAAATAACTCGAAAACGAATAAAGATATCAGAACGCGGATTTCGCCAAAATTTAGCCATTTTTATACTCTTTAAAACTGTCGTAAAAAAAGTATGCCATACCATTTAATTTTTTTAAGAAAATTTTAAAAAACTGAATCTTTACGAACAGCGCCCTCTGAAAAAAATAGAACTAGCGGCCATCACTAAAATACATTTTTAATAAGCTTAAGATTCTCTGTCAAACGAACTCAAGTTGAGTAAATTTGGATAATGGGTACGAAGTAAAAGCAATTTTAAAAATAATTTATTTACCAGCTCCCCCACCCTTATTATCAGAGATACGAAAAAAAACTTAAAAACAAACTGACGCAGAATTGATAAACTTTTTATTCCCGTTCTCAAAATATTACCTTAATGGAACAATTTTTAAGAAAATTCAAACATTTTGTTTTGTCTTAGCAGTTACGCCATCTAGCGGCCATTCTAGAAGCATTAAAATATTTTCGTTTCATTTCCTTGGACCGATTAAGTAGTTAAATTTTTTTCCTCGAGGCTCTAGGGCCTAGGGTCTCCGTAATAACGTACCTCGCCACCCTTAGTGGGACACCCTGTATATAAAATGTTTCTAAATATAGAAACCCCAAATATGTATATTAATTAAAATATTTTTTACTTATTTGCTTTCAGGTTATACACGTTAACATTATTGTGATTTAAGTTCAAATAGACATAAGATTTAGATTCGTTTTTGCCAACCGGTTTCGAAGTTTGGAGGTAAATACTTAACAAAAAGTTAAATATATAAATTATGGACATATTTTAACATTTATAAGGTTAACGGTTAACATAAATAATCAGTTTATTAAATCATTACCAAAAGATACAAGTTATATTTGATGCTAGGATATACCGGCCAATCATAAACTGTCTTTAACTAAAAATATCTTCTTTTTTAAATACGTGAAAAGTTTAATTCTGGTGTTACGAAAGTCACATCAATCAAAACAAAATTTTGCAGCTTTTGTTTACGCTTGTAAAAATTTGAATTTATTTCAAAATTTAAAAGGTAACAAAAATAACGCTTTTTAATAGTTAAGTTGAATCTAAGTTGGATTACGCTCTTGAGTCGCCATCATATAAACGTTTTAAAATGCTGGATTTTTAAACATCACATTTTGTAAAGGTAAAAAGTAATAATGTACAGTGGACGGGAAGAAAAAAGCTGTTTGACCTCCGGATTTTTTGTGTACAGTTTCAATTTTTATGAAAATTTGGAATTAAGGTGCTTTTACCCTCTAGATCAAAGTTTATATATGCTTAGGGTGTGCTTTTTATTTTTAGGGCGTAAAAACCACCCCTTATGAGAGAAAAATTAAAAAACCATTGAAATATACCTTATGTAAATTAAAATCATATCTAAATATGTAGAATTACTCCATTTTTATGTTGTGAGTTATATATCTTACATTATATTTTAACGTTTCAACCCTTAAAAATCACCCTTAATAACGAAATTAAAAAAAAATGTTTTTTCATTTTAAAATTATTTAATAACGCTTTTATTGTAGAGAAAAATATTTTAACAGTTTACGGTATAATAAATATTTAACTACCATAACTCAACCTTTAAATAAACACCCCTCATGAGATTTACAAAAAACATTTTTTTTGACAAATTAAAACGATTTGATGATAAATAATTATTGTCCCGGAAAGGAAGCTAAACAATTGCAAAACCTCGCAATTTTTGTGTCCTGCATTGATTAGTATAAAAATTTGGAATTAGGCGCTTCTAACCCTCTACTTTAAATTCTATTTCATGCTGATTTGCGCTGTTTGTTCTTTAAGGGTAAAAACTACCTTTAATTGTCAAAACTTACGGAATAACATTTTAAACCTTAAGATGGCTAAAAGTCGGTTTGGATTAGTTGATTAATGATTGTTTTATGCTTTAGAATACAATTTTAAAATATTTCAACCCTTAAAAATCAACCATTGTTAGAGCTTAAAATAAAAAAAATATATATTTACCCTAAAAAAATGATTAATTTACAATGGTGATATAATTTTAAAAAGCTGTTGCTTAAAATATGTACTAATTTCATTTTGCAACTTTTCGACCCTTATTATAGCTTAATTAAAAAAAGATTTATTCCCAAAAAATTAATAGCTTGACAGATTTAATAATTAAGAATATTACTGCCTGAAATATTACCAATTTCATTCTTTTGCAAATTTTCAATCCTTGAAAACCACCCCTTACAACATTGCAATTCTTATAAACCAATATAATAGATATAAACAGGAAAAGAAAGTAGAATTGCATACAAAAATTATACCAGTAAAAGTATATATATATATATAGTTTTGTAGAATATTATGCTCCGAAGTGGGCTATTCGACTTTTCCAAAAAAAAAGTTGATTGGTTTTTTTAAACATAGCTCCTTTAGTTTTAATGATAGAAAGTTTGTTTAAAAATAATTTTGTAGGGTTTTTTAAGAGCTACAAGGCTATGTAAATTAAATCCTTTTTAATCCTTTAGTTTTAAAATGGGATGAGTTTAAAGGGCTAGAATAAGGTGATGCTTGCTCGTAAATGGAGGCTTTAAACGGCCATATCTGCCAAATATTTATTGTACCGAAAAAAATATATATATATATATATATATATATATATATATATATATATATATATATATATATATATATATATATATATATATATATATATATATATATAATGAAAAGTCTTCGTTATTAAAAAAGCTATAATTCGGTACCTTAGCATTTTTTTTCGTATCTCCAGTATTGTTGGAGTTATTTTGAAGAAAATGGCTATTTTTACGAAATTGCGAAAAATCGTTTTTCATTTTAAGCTCCACTTTTTTTAAAATTAAGCATTTTAATTTGGTTAAACTTCTAGAATGTATTAATAATACATATATAAAAATAATCGCAGAAGGGTATAGATCTATTTTAATTAAGAGGGGAATTAGGGGGTTGTTTTTAATGTTTTTTTTTCGTAAAAAAAAGAAGGGACCGACCTTATTTTTATCATAACTCGCTCAATTTTCATGCTAGAAACTCTTATTTTGTTTTTAAAAGAAAGGTCTTATTATATACTTTAAAAAAGACCTTATATGTTTTCCTTGGAAAATGCAAACTTCTCCCGCTATTTGACTTTGAATCTTTCAAATTTAACATTTGACGAACAAAAGCTAACCATTAACAAGCCGTAGCTCGGTCTGTATATGTCTGTATATTTTTTTATTTAATTTAAAATAAAACACTCGGTGTAAAGTTTCACAAATTTTTTATTCAGATAGATCTGACACGTGTTTCGGTCTCACGACCATTTTCAAAGATCTTTTTAAAAAGAATGAGCTTAAAAATAAAATAAAATCATCTTAAACTTACACAGATGGCCTATAGTAAACATTTTATGGCACTAAATTATTTTATTGAGCGTCTAAGATGGTGTACCTACAAAATCTGTTTGGTATTTGTTAAGTTGTCTTTATTGTTTATAAATTTCTTAATGGCCAAAATTTCCAAATAATCCACTTGTTACCCTTCTGAATGTTATGTAATAACTTTACATCCCCATTATTAAAAAAATGATTATTGTCTATGCAGTATTCCGGAAAACCGGTATTTCTCTTGCTGTGTAGAATTGAATTCCGGTGTTCTTTTATTCTATTCTGTAAAGAACGCCTTGTTTGCCCTATATAGGTTGCGTCACACTCATTACAACATTTTTTATATATTCAGAAATCAGCAATCCGGAATATATAAAATATGGTAATGGGCCAACCTATATATAAAAGCTTGTTTTACAGAATAGTAAAGAACAAGGAATTCAATTCTACACAGCAAGAGAAATCTTTAAACTAGACAATAATCATTTTTTTAATAAGGGGATTTATTACATAACATTCAGAAGGGTAAACAAATGATGGATTATTTGGAAATTTTGGTTAAATCTATAAACAATAAAGACAACTTAAAAATACCCCAACAGAGTAGTACGCCCATCTTAGACGCTGCAATTAAGTATATTGTGCAACAAGTTTTGAAAAAGACTCTTTGCACACGAGTATGAGGTTTGTGCACGAGCCGTAGGCGAGTGCTACAAGTCATACGAGTGGTGTGCAAAGTCAGTTTCAAACGTGTTGCACCAACTTTTTCTACGACTGCAAAATAATGATTAATATGCGATTTTTATTATTTTTTATCTTTTAACTTTTGACAGGACTGTGTGAAAATTTTTTATACGTCGTGTGAAAAGTTTTCACACGCTTTGTCAAAAGTAAATGACAGAATAAATCATATTGAAAGACAGAACCGTGTGCAAAAAACATATTTTCCTTGCACACATTGTGCGCAAAATACAATTTTCAAAGCTTGTTTAGCGTGTGCAAAACCCCATTTTCTAAAGCAGTCGTATAAAAAATAATTTAGTGCCATAAAATGTTTACTATAGGCCATCTGTGTAAGTTTAAGATTTTATTTTATTTTTAAGCTCATTCTTCTTAAAAAGATCTTTGAAAATAGTCGTGAGACCGAAACACGTGTCAGATCTATCTGAATAAAAAATTTGTGAAACTTTACACCGAGTGTTTTATTTTAAATTAAATTTGTTACCATGTTTCACCTAGAGCCTACCGCGGACTCAATAGAAATTAGTAACATTTTTTTCTAGTTTTTTTTATAAGCTACAATTTTGCTCTTTACAGTTCTTTTCATAAAATGCATATATAAAAATAAGGGAAAAAGTAATTAAAGAAAAATAACAAATAGACATCCTTAAATATTGCAAAAATTTGAAAGTAGCGACTTTGCAATTTTATTTTAAAATTATAAAATAATATAAATACAGTTAACGTGGGTAAAGAGCACAAAAGAAAACTAATTATTTATCAGATCTGCGAAAATTCTAAGATAGAGATTAATGATTTTTGGGTTACCAAGTACATATTAGGAAAAGTCTAAGAATCCGTGTAAAAAATGAATATTCTTTAGATTTTGTGAAATCAGAGTAAGCGGGGTTAACATATTATTTTAGAATATTGGAAACAAAGTGTAATCGATTTTTTAACATTACCTATTGGAGAAAGGTCAAGAGTGCGAGCAAAATCCATATCTGTCATATTTTCAAAGGTATAGTTTATCCAAGCTAACATTTTAAGGTTGGCAATGCGAATATCCCTACATATTAGAACAATTTGTTTTTCGGATTTAAGTTGGCTGATATAAGAATTTTAGTCAGGACCGTACTGAGGGAAGGGAGTTTTAAAATTTTAATATCTTAAAAAATTTGTTTTTAGATTAGAATAACTAAATGTATCAATATTTTTTTCTTGCTTTTCATATGTTTGCATGAATTGTGAAAGCTTAATGTTTCGCCATTTTATTAAAAATTATCATTTTCGTCTATATAGTGCAGAGTAATACTTATTTATTAAGTGTTTGTTATTTAGAATAGTTTACACTATTTTACACTTTTTGTACACACTTAGTCCTAAAACACACCTTCAATTAGAGCGCTTAGGTAGGTAAAAAAAAGAGTAAAATAGTGTACACTTTTTCTGAATAACAAACAGACCGGTTATGTTTTGTTATATTTGCAGAAAAACTCTTTACAGTTAAATTAAAATATCCTGATAAAATATCTCACTATAAGGGATGGTTCGATATCCCTTATTATGTAATTTTACTATTTTTTAAAGATGCCTAAAGATAAGAAGATTTATTTCACCTGATATAACTTCTTTAGCTGCTTCCTATATTAAATAATAAAATAAATAAAACAAAACAGTAATAACCACTTATTTATTCAGATTTCTAGCTTATATTTTATAAAATAAATTTATCAAAAACGTTGAAAGGTCGTGTTTAAGGCTTTAGAAGTGGCAGTGTCCATCAGGGGTTTTTATGAGAAAAGCAAACATATGCAATGACGAAAGAAAAATGTATGCCATCTGCACGCAGCAGATACTAGTCTAGAAACTTTTAAGATAAGAGAGCACACAAAGTGGGAAGTTTGGCGTATTAGCAGCTGGACTGTAAATGGATGCTTGTGAGTCCAAGCATTCTGGCAACTAGGGGGGCCATTTATGTAATGTGTTTAAATTAAATAGTCATTTAATATTTAGTTTTTTAATAAAAGCAGTAAGGTAGTTTAATAAAGAAAAGCTAAAAAGTAAGAAGAAGATAACTTGTAAATGATTTTTATTACCATTTACTTTATTAATATACTAATTATGTGGATCCCATAAAATAGGGAATAAATTGCAGTCGAAGCTGTCTTATTATTTTTATATATATCCATTTCAATAGCATTAAATATGCAATGATATGGAGGCAAGCGCAGCACTTGATGACCAGCCTCCTGAATAAGAGCATCGACGACATAAGATTTGGGAGGCTTTGGTAGGCGCTGTATCAAGCACCACAAAATCTATTTTGTCACCCATTTTGCAAAAGGAATATTACGGTCTTCTAACCATTTAACCATATTTTCTTCTTCCAGCCACTATTTGGCCAGTTTTCTAACAACCTACTGTGGTAGCTTCATCTCGCCATGGTAATCTCCTGTTTTTGTTTTTGATTTAAAAATTCTACTGGCACCATCAACATCCTTTTTCAGAACCAGCATGTAGAATCATGTATCTAAGGAAAATATAAGTATTTCAATAGTGATTTAATTAAATATACTTTAATGTTGTCTAAGAGCTACAGGTTTAATCATATGTCCTATGTATGAAAGAGACCCTAACTGAGGTATCTATCGAATCTGTCATATATTTATTTTTTCTCAGGATACCCCTTACTGATAAGGGACTTATAAAATTTTTGGGATTATATATTGATGAAAATTTAAGTTACAGAAAACATATAGACACCTTTAATAGGAATTTTGTTTAAGATTCGGAATTATATACCCTTAAAATTGCTTAAAAATATTTATTATAGTTTGGTACACTCAAAATTACAATATTTAATTTCAGTATGGGGTTCAGCAAACTCAAAAATATTAACACCTTTAAAAAGACTTCAAAATAAAATTATTAAATGTATTCATAAATTACCATATCTTGAACCAACAATTAATTTGTACAAACCAAATAATTATTTTGATATAAATCATATATATATAAATTAAAAACATGTATATTCATTCATTCCCTGAAATTAAAAGAAAAAAATTCAAATATCATACTTAAAAATATTAGTAACATGCATGGGCATAATACTAGACAAACAGATTTATTAGAAACTATTCAAATAAAAAGTAATTTTGGAATGAGATCAATACTCCATAACGGAATAAAAATATACACTAATCTACCAATAAGAATTAAAAAAATTAAAAAATTATCACTGTTTAAAATACATATAAAAAAATATTTAAAATTAATTTGACTGTTTTATTAATGAGTTCTTGTTAAAGTTAATATATTGTTATATTTTTTTATGTTATATTCCCTGTAATAAACTGTAGAGTTGGTTGGGAATTAAATCAATAAATAAAAATAAATATATTTAGATTTCGTAGTCTAGAAACTCTAGAGATGAAGGCGCGGCAAAAGTGGGAAATGTGAGGTGAACAATAAAAGGATGCATCTGAGTAGATTTACAATTTGCTTTAATTAGGATATACAAAAGAAGGAATAACGACAGCTAATGCTTCGGAGCAGAAGCCGTGAAAATATTTATAAAAAAGAAACAGGTCTTCTACAGCTTGTCGGTGTGCAAAGAGGAAGCCTTTTTGTAAAACTGATAATTTATAAGGCAAAACAAAATTTTTAGAGGATTGTAAAAGTGCTTCACCTTGTGGATTTAAAAAATGGGCCCTTTAATTTTTTCTTAACTGTAGGAAAGTATTTTTTTCTAGCTTATAATTAGACATGAGAATGTTTTACCATTCCACTGAAATATACATCATCATCCTGCCAAGACCTGCGGAAAGAGCTGTTCGAGAAGGTTTCATCGAGAAACACCCAAAGATTTTTATTTTCTCCTAAATCTTCATTTTACATAAAACCTTTTGAAAATTTACTGCTTATGCGCTGCACATTTGGTTTTTTCATTAAGCTTAAGTTACTTTTAAATTTCATATTTTGCTTCTTATATTGTCAGCAACTGCCACTATGGGATCCTAAAAAATACATTCATAAATTTATTTAAATTTTAAAATATTTCGCACATCTGAGGGTGTATTTTTAGATTATTATACTATTAAAACGAGTAATTTTACCTTATGCAAGATCACTATTCTGATAGCACCATTTTTCAAGAAATATATATTAGGTTTTCTTACCTTCGATTCATGACAGCCCTGAAGTGGGTTTCGAAGCTTTTCCGAACTGGAAATACAGTAATCCCTGTGATTCATACTCTAAAAATATCTATTCTATTGGTTTTTTCTTTAAACCAATAAAAATAAAAACTTATTCGAAAATAAAATAAATCATGAAATATAAAAAATGTCAAATAGTCCACACCAAAAACAAATTAAATAAAAACACTGCAGAGTAATTTCTAATCTCACTAATTACTTTAAAACACGAAATAACACACCCAAACACAAGAAAAATTTAATACAAAAATTGAAACTGAAAAAAATGAAAATAAAAGACCAGTATCATTTACTGTTATTTTAAAAATATTTATCTACAACTGTGCGGTAACTAAGGTTACAAACAATATTTTAACTGTGGTAAGTGTCACTTTACCGCACTAGTGTGGTAACTGTTACTTTACCGCACTAGTGCAGTAAGATCATTTGTACCAAAGAAAATAATAGCCAACTTAGCTATTATTTTCTTTGTTTGTACTAAGGACTTTTAAAAAATCATTTAACAATTATTTCTCTCCACGTAAATTACCTAACATACAGATAATTTACCTAAAAGTTAAACGTAATAGTCGAGTTGCTCACATTTCCTATATTTACGACTGCCGATTGAAATCCTTTCTTTTGCGGTGGTGTCATTTTGACAATGGCTCACACCGATTAAAGTAACTGGTAGTTTAATCAATTTCTAGTATAAAATTGGGATAAACGTCAAAGAAAAATTATTATCCCAAAAAAACCTGATGGTTGTAGATAAAATACTATACATAACTCGAGTGGTAAACGGTTTTAGCGCACTTAAATGAATACAAAACTCGCCTTTGGCTCGTTTTGCAAACTTCACTTTGCGTGCGCTAAAAATCTACTTACCACACTTGTTATGTAATATACTATTATAGGTATGTGTATGTTGTACCTGTAAAGCAATCTTAAAAAATAGTATTAAAGCCAAAATGTAAGTAAAATTTACAAAATATTCTTATTTTAGTATTTTATCTATTTGGCGATCATCAAGTTCTCTGTATTAATTATTTAAATTAGTATTTTTAGAAAGCAAAATAATCTTAGACAAAAGTACAAAAAAAATGTTGCTATATTTTTACACCTGACAGAAATGATAATTTTAATTTGTGATAAATATGTTAATACTATTTAATAAAAGATTTAATTATTGATTTTTTAAGCTAACTGGTGCCTTATACCTGAAAGTAATAATTATTTTGAGAACCGAAAATTTAAACACCTCCATTTAAAATAATAAAATACATTTAATTAATTCTACCTTCTCATATCGTTGCTATTTAAAAAAAAAGTAAAAAATGTAAGAGACCAATTAGGATTTACGGGGGTACTTTCACATATTTATCACACTACTTACACTTGTTGAAATATCGAAAATAATATACAAATTATCTATAAAAAGAAGGCTTCAATTTTTTTGTTCGGGAAACGGCATTAACAGTAGTTTTAAGCAAATATAAGATACATACCTAAAATTTTTATACCATTATAATTTTGTAAAGTAGAGCTTTTAAAAGTAAATATTTCTAGTTCATGTAAAAACCAAAAAAGTAATTTTTGTGTACAAAATTTTGAAATTTTATTGACAAGAAAAATGTATGGCTTTTATTGGTGTTAAGATGTTTTTAAGAATTGCAAGACCTTTTAAAAAGATCCACTTATTAAAATTGTTTTACATTTTGCATGCAACCTTGAAAAATGGCAATACTTTGGAAATTGAATAGAAATAGAAGTACTTTAAAATTTTCTTGGTAAGTTTGGAATATTATTTTATTTGTTTAGGGAGCTATACCAGCAATTCTTCGCAATACACCACAATCCTTCCACGACAATTTGGCTTCAACCCTAGCACTTCATGCTCAAATAGCGTTTGATCGTCTTAGTAGGGCTAAGGGTTTGACCCCTTTTATGCCTGATGGAGCTATGTATATGGTGTTTGAGATTAACCTGAATCGATTCCCACAGTTTACCGACGGGCTTGAAATTGCTAAAAAAATGATGGAAGAAGAGTCTGTGTTTTGCTTACCAGGAGAGGTAATTTTTTAAATGCATAATTAAGAATCTTAGTTAATTGCGTTGAATTAGAAAAAGGTTGTTGAATTATATATTATACATAAATAATTAATAGGCAATATATTATCCTGATGAAACGAGTTTTAGTACTTACACATTGCTTTTTAGATTTTTTATAATAATCTTAATCTTAATAAGTGTAATCAGTGTAACTACAACTATGTTAAGTGTGTATTAAAAAGTTCTTGTTGTGTTCTCGCCAAGATGGGACCGCTTCGGCCCTGGTCCCGGGGTGTGGAACTGTGTGTGCACAGAAACCATTGATCCCTGGCAGATCGTTTGTAACAAAATTTAAAAAAAGCACCAAGTCCAAGGTCAGAATTTATGACATAATGTCATGACATTAGGTCATAATTCACGTAATTGGCAAATGTATTCTTTAAAAATGATTACTTTTGTAGCTAAAAATGTGTGTTTTTATTCTTAATTTATATAAAATAAAAAATAAACTCATGTTTAAAAAAAATCCGAATTTACCTCAGATTTAAAGTATTTGGATATTTTAAAGACACGAGCTTTCCAAATATGTCATAAAAATTCCACGTCCATGTTTAAAAAAATTAACTTAAAGAAAATATTTAAAGAATGAAGAATTTAAAAACTAAAAATTATTTTTAGGGTATTTAGAATGTTTACAAGAACTACTATATTCACCTTCAATTTTTAAATCTGCTTTTCTATAGGTGACCTTTCAGCACCTTGTATATATTTGGTCTTTATTTAAAAGAAAAAGTCGTTTAAGCAAAACCTTTCTTCTGATTTTTCGAACTGACACTTTTTATTGTAAAGTTATTTTTAAAAAAAGTATGTCTTAATAGTATGGCTGCCTGCCTGCCTGCATAAACACTACATGTGTTTATGCTGAAAATTCTACGGTATTAAATGCAGTAGGTAATTAGTTAATTAGTTTTATTAAATGACATGACTTTGTGACGCCTAAATGCAGTGGTAAATACCAATTTCTTTTGGATATAATTGGTTCAGTGCCTAAATTCGATTATTATTTTACAAAATTGACACAATATTTTGAGAAAATAAGTAAGAAAGTTTTCAAAGGTACACATCATATTTAAGCCAGACAATATCAGCACCAAATTATTTATTTAAACCTCTGCTTTGGTGATGGCAAAGTTTTTAGAAAAAGTATAATAAGCTTATCTAAAATAAAATGACTAAATCAACAATAACTTTTTAGTGCTTTCAAATACCTGGATTTATGAGAATTGTATTGACGGTCCCCCAAGAACTTCTAGAAGAAGCCTGCGAAAGAATTGCCGAGTTTTGCAATCGTCACTACATTGAGTAGAAGATTTTATATTGTTTCTAGCGACCTCAGCAATTTGTTTACTCAAAAATTGGTCCTTCGAAGAGAATTAAATATGGAGAAAGACTCTGGCATTATTTCTTAAACTATAAATGCTAGATGAAGCCAAGGGAAGAATAATATGATTTTATTTACAATATAGTTTTATTTTGACTAAGCACTAGGTTGTTAAAAAACTTATCCACGATCTGTTTTGTGACACAACATTTGTGATATTGTGAAAATAATTAAACTACAACATAATTATTAAAAAACCAAGTCATTAACCGAATTTAAAATATAAAACTGCAATAATTGCAATTATTTTTTTAGCGTTATCTGCAACATATTTACTTAATTTTAAGGTAATTTAGGTTTAGTTGGTGAATTTTTGTACCTGAAATAAATTTGTTATACAATAAATATGTTTGTTTTCAATTCTTAGAGTCATTTAAAATTTTACGGCCTTTTCTGCGTTGAAACACAGCTTGAGATCAAAGAAGTAAAACAACGCCAGGCACGGTTAGTAATAGGGATGTTGCGTATCTTTTTTTTTCAAGAAATTTATGCTTTAATCCTCCAAAAAGTAAATAGATTGGTAATAAAATTATTATATAAATCTATTATTGCTATTTTACTTCTGCACCCATATGGTTTCTTGTAAAAAAAAAACAAGATCCGCATCCGCAATATCCCTATTTAGTAATAAGCCACCGCTAGTAAATACCGTGTGCAGTTGAAAGTGGTTCGCAATCCATGCTAAACCGTTTGGTCCCGTCTGAATAATATTACATGGAAGTTCATGGGGGGATAGTTCAGAGGTAGTATGCGCTAAAATTTGCACTTTTCGGTACACCCAGAGTCTATTAATCTAAAGGGGTTATGACATCGTCGAGAATGGGGATAGCAAAAGTCCAAGACGTGAGGGTGTGAAAAGGGTCGCTTATGTTGGCGGCCCTGTCGGGTAACTCTAAAAGTTACTAGCATTCTCAGCTGTGGACAGAGTCGTGCCACAAGTCGAAGTTTTTACATGGGGTTATTTTTACAGTTGAAAATATTTGTGTACAGAGTTAATATTTTATTGGTTTTGACTGTTTTTACTATATTGTTTTTGGTAGTGTTTAGTCGTGTAGTTTTAATTAGTCCTTAGTGTGCAATAGACCAAAAAGTTGTGTTTCCCATAAGGATTCTGTTATTTGCTCGGAGCATGTTAAAAAAAACGATTTTTATATGTCTTCCAGAAAAATTGCAAAAGCGGTGATTATGAGATCCTGGTCAAAAAGGAAAAAGGCGATTAATAAAAGAAGGTAAGGTGAAAAATATGATATATCCTAATGCTGCTATTACTAACAAATATTTTTTTATTGTAGCAGTTCCATTCAGTTTGCATTTTTACACCTCGGATAACACAAACACGGTTTTTAAGTCCACCAGTGACTCTTCACAACTCTGAATAATGTAGTTACACAGTTATTAGTAAGTAAATTTAAATTTTTGTGTGATTTTAATTATAGTTATTTGTTGTCAAGAAAGTAAATAGTCAATATTGACTTGCTTATACCTAGAACTGATCAACTTTAGGTATATGCATTAATGTACCTTCAGAATGTGTATTTAATATTTTTTCCCATTATTTTGTACATTTATTAAGTTTGCGGTGAGTAACATTCTTTAATTGTATTTAATTTTTTTGGATACTTATCTACCAATTACTTGGTATATTATGTTGAAAAAGACAGGTTTTAAAATATAATTTATATTTTTAGATTTGCCTTTACAAGTTTAAAATTAACTGATGTAAACCTACCTTGCATGAAGAAGTTTTTGTTTAGATTGTGTATGAAGTGGACTGCGAAGAACTTTGTAAGTAAGTTAAACTTTCGAGTACCAAATAAGAACACGAGATCTAATTCTTTGTTTTATCTTGGAAGGGCTGCCAACAAACTATAAATGAAATTTTTGTGTTTGTATTAAGTAGGGTTTTAATGCTTAAATGATTTGTATGTTTTAAAATAGGAAATGTAGTATACCACAAAATTTTATTAAATAATACCACTAAGTACTGGTGTTCTTTTCTTCCATATCTATTTCAAAATGTAAAAATTTCAGTTGTATTTTATTTAATTGTTGCAATTGTAATTGTATTGTAGTGTTGTAGTTGTGAAACAAATAAAGTTTAGTTTTTTAGCAATAAACCTGTATTCACATTTTTTTACATAAAATAATTCATTTTATTGCCAAAGTGGAAAATTTTGCATTATTCTGCATATCAAGATGCTTATGGTCCTGTAAATAAATAACTATTTTTTAAAAGTAACATAATTAGTTTTTAAAATAAAATAAATTAAGGATTAATAGACAAGTTATATATTTATGAAGTAATACAAAAACACCGTCATAAATTCCAAAAAAAAAAGTTAATTTTTCTATGGCTTCCAGTATCTGATTTGGAGTTAGATATTTTGTAATCTTACAAAATCTTCAAGATAGCTTGTAAAAGCCCATTTCTGATCCTGCACTTACAGAAAGCTTCCTTCCTGTCTTTTTTTCTATAGGTATTTTCACGGCTTCTGCTTAGACAAGTTGGCCAGTATAATACCTTTTCTGGCAGCTTCCAGCAGAGCAACACGTAGTGCAACTTTTATGCATCTTTTAACAGTTCAGCTAAAGAGGTCTTGAACTTCCCGCTTTTTCGTTCCTTCATCCCTAGAGTGTCAAGACTATGGAACCTGCTACCTGCAGAATTTAAGTCTCTTGTGAATAAACCCTCTTACCACACTTCAGCCACACACGGGGCGTTCATACTAGGCCTCAGCCTTCGCGGACTCTTCCAAGATAAAAAAATAATTAAAGTCCCCAAACTTTTTACTTGCCCATAAAATTTTATAAACGTGGTAATATAGGTGGGTATTATTAAAGAAAAAAGGTGTTAATAATTCAATATCGTGTGTTTAAAAATAGAGTAAGTACTCATAATTATAACAAATTAGCAATCATCAGTATTTTCTACATTTTAATTTTTTCTCATTTTTTAAAATATTTAATGTAGTAGATACCATTGAAAAGGTACGCCATCGTCGTGTTGTCGCTTTAATTTTTAATTTCAATACTTAATTGAATTACATTTATATTTTTGAAATATAAATTTTGTTCGTCGGTATAAAAGCACTTTTTCGTTTCCACCTCAATTCTACGCCACTGTCCGGCATAAAATCCAACTTGGCCGAAATGGACCCTTCTTGACGTCACACAAGAGATTTTCAATATGGCGGATGTCATAACCCCCTTTAGATTAATAAACTCTGGGTACACCCACAGTACTTATGATTAAGGCTTTACACAAGCCTTTATGGACTGTCATAATAGTATAGTAGGGTCGAGTTTTGCAACTTGTTTTCTATTACGGCGCGTAATAATTTTAAGGCATGTTTTTAGATATAATAAGAACAAAGATTTTTATGAAAATAATATAATAACTAAATAATTAATATATATATATTTTTTTTGTTTTAAATGAGTAATATTACAATGGAATACCCGGATTTCGACGAAATCTTGGACAAATTTATTAGATTTTAGTCTCACTACTCACCCTTAACTCTTTCAACTGATGCTCAAATGACAGCCTGGTTATTGTGTCATATTTCGTTCATAGATTTTCTGCGCGATTTCTTTGCCACGTACCTACCCTTAGGAGCTTGCCTGCTTACACAGAGTTACTGTTAATTTGATGATGAAGTTAAACTTTTAAAAACCCAACTTTATACCCCAGGTTTAAAAATCAGAAAATCAAAGTATCTGAGAAGATAAAGTTTGCTTAACAAATCTCATAACCAAATGCTCTCTTGTTCAAATAATAGTAAACATTTTGGTTCGTTGTCCCAAACATGAGTTATAACTTCTGTAATAATTCTTTTCCATACCTACATTTTACCTACGAAATTATTCTCATCTAAAGTAGGAAAACCCAAGCGGGGATTGTGAGATTTGGGGGAAACCTTGCACTCAGTTTAGTACCCCCAACATACATGAGCCCTTTATACGGGGTGGCGCGTCGCCGAGCGGAACATAGGAAATCTCATGCAAATTTGAAGACAGTCAATTATTGGCTCCCCTGTTCATTTTACAGAAAAAATGTAAGATAATTATTTAAAGAGACCAATCTAACAAGCCCTCGTGCCAAGTTTTAAAAAAATTTAATAAGCGAATCTTGAATTATTCAATTAAATGTAATTGCACAATTACCAAATTTTCGGTTCAAGTAAAACCAAATAGGCACCAGTAAACTGAATATTGTCCCTGGCATGAGTAAAAGTGTCAATAAATCAGTGAGAGTCGGTATTTGAAATAAAAATATGAATTATTCAATCGACGAAAAAGTATCCATAATTAAGTGGCATTATGCGGGAAACAGTTTTAAAGTAACGTATTGTCAGTAAGTCCGAGTCCAAAGGTACCGTAATAAATAATTGTAAATGTTCAACTCAGGATATCGAAAATAGAGCCGAAGAAACAGAGATCTTAATATTCTACTAAGTGTGAAGGAGCACGAGGGTTCTTGCGCAAGAGGTAAATAAACATCATACAACGGTATTGCGCACTTTGAAAAAACACAAATATTATTCGTATAAATTCGAAAAACATCAAAAGCTGTAGGAAGGAGATGAAGAGCGAAGAATGGCATTTTGTTTTGAAATGATGGAAAGACCAAAAAACGATGGGAATTTTTTAAGAAATAAAATATTTGTTTTACCGATAAATGTACATTTACCCTCAACAATAAACCAAATGTTCAGAATTGCCGGTATTGGAGCCAAGAAAATGAACATCGCTTTGTTCATACTCGGACACAATATCCACAAAAAACAAATGTATCTGTGGGGATTATCGGACACCATATCATTGCACCCTTTTTATGGACTATAACCTGCCAGCAGAAACCTATTTGGACTTATTTCAAAATCAAATTGGACCCGCCTTGGAAGAAGTTTTTCGGGAAGATCAAATGATCTGGTACCGAATGGATGGTTGCCCGTATGGTTAGAGAGTACCTGGAAATGCTTTTAACGGCAATATTATTGGTCCACGGTAACGGATCTTTGGCCAGCCAGGACACCTGATCTTTCACCGAATGACTTCTTTTTGTGGAGTCACTTAAAAAGTGTCATTTATAAAAGTGTTAAATTTGAGAAGTACAGGGAAGCCAATAATTAATCCCCTTAAAATATACATGGGATTTCCAATGTTCCGCTCGGCGACGCACCACCCGGTATAGGGACGGGCATCTAGGGCAGCCGATCAGATTAGTAAAAAATAAAGATCATTAGAAAAACTCGATAGGTTCAGGTGAAGGCAAGGTGAGTTAATTACATACATTTAAGTATGTTGATCCATGAACTCTACAGTTACTAGTCACATGTGGTTTGTTGCCGTGTTAAATAATAGGGTTTCCGTTTGTCTTAAGATATGACAGAACATATGATTAAACTACTTACGCCGTCATGTTACGTCAACTGGTTAAGGTAATAAATAAAGTTAAATATTTCTTTTACAATATGGATAACTTCAAAATGCAGGTATAAACAAAACTGCTTCTGCTGTGTTTACTTCTTCCTGTTATTAATTTTGTACATAAGGTATTTTTACATTTTTTTTAATGGGTATTATTTCATATTTAGTCTCAATTGGGACTACTCTGAGGTTCCCATTACGGCGTTTGTAAGTTTTTGTAATTTTACTCATACGCCATTGACAAGAATCCAGTATTTTTTTTACCAAAACCATATCATTTACTTCTAAATTTAAAAATTTTATTTTCCATGGGGTTTTTTAATACAATGCAATATTTGCGTTACGTAATCTATCAGAGCAACTCTAAAATACTGTTTTTATCCAAATATAGATTAAACGATAAAAACGAATTATCACCAGGTAAAGCATTCCAATTTCTTATAATTGATTTGATTAGAAAAACACTAATTTTAAATATTAATAATATTTATTTTCCGAATAAATAAAGTTTTCTATTTTTATTTTGTTAAAATGTAAAAGCCTATCAGGTCCATTGAACCACAAGGAACAATTTCTTAAAAAACTGGAGAAACTCTCCTTGATAAACAATCTGCAGAATTTTCTTTGGTGTTGACGTAAATACAATGATGTTTAGAGTAAAATTATAAATGTTTGCTACTTTATTACCTACAAATACGACCACCGAGATGATGGTAAATGTATCCAAGCCAAGGCGGTCATAGAATCACTTCAAAGGAACACATCATTAATTTGTAAATTTAATGACGGGAAAAATGATCTAATAACCTAGATAATAACAAAGCACCACATTATTTCAGCCGAGGAATCGTTAAAGTATAAATAGGAACAATTCAAGACTTTGCACACATTAATCTAACTGTTGTCTCGCCACAATAATTCATAACTCGTAAATATTACAAGGTTATATACGCATTTTGTGGGCTATCAGAAAATCCATAAATTTCCACGTATGAAAATATCTCTAAATAGGCAAGATTGCGTGGAGTTCTAATATTTTTATATTTATTTAAATTGCAACCACTGAAAAATTAATTCTTGTGATAACGTTTTATTCCAATTTATTTTAACTTTCAAAGATTTTGAATAAAAATCCTAGCCCAAACAATAACTACATCAAGTAAACCAAATGGATTAAAGATTGATAAAATATTTGATAGTACCGAGTTCTTCGCATTATTATTCATAATAATATTGTCAGAATTAAATCGAAAACCAAACGTGTTTTCCACAGAATTCCACAACAACTTTTTTTTCAAATTTTAATGATAATTTAATTTCACTATCCTTATCTTTAATGATATTTAATACTTTATCCGTTTTGAATAGCATTTTTTTAAATAAAAACCATTTTTTTTACAATGGAGTGTTTGTTGTATTTCTAAAGCTTTAGACAAGTTATTTAAAGAGTATAAAATATTATCCATAATAAAAATCCTTCTAATACCATGTACAATGTGTTTCGTAAGTAACAGTCAATAACCTAACACAGCGAAGTTTTTCATTTGGTGTTTCTCTTCATAAAACCCCCTGCATGTCAATATTTGAACGATGCAACTATATTTGTGGATGTATCTTTTCTATGTCAGCAGAAAAAGCATACAAACCTACACGAAATCAAGTTATTACAAAGAAAAGATGTTGCTGTAAAACGCGACCAACTGCTAAAATATCATTTAGATATTTGCCTTTAACATATATATTTGCAACTTGCAGACTCTATAAACTTGCATGATGCCCTAACTAACAGCAACTAATTCCATATGCTTTGATTTTTAATACACGGTAATAAACTTTTTATATTGCCTAAATGGGTCAAAATTATTTTAAAAACGCTTTTTCAAAGAACACAAACGTTTAAGCTCAGATAAAAATAAATATCCCAATTCTTGAGAGAATTGCCCTTTGATGGCAATTTAACTACCAACCTACGTTCAAAATTTCTTGTATTACGAGTTCCAAATGGTTTTCACAGAAAATTTTCTCCGGAGAAAGTGCAAGTTTTTTAAAAACATGCTCCCAAAAATTTGTTAGTAGATTATCAAGTTTTTTATTGTCAGTTTGAATAAAAAATGAATTCGTTATGTTTGATAAGCTTAAATGATTTGAAAAGCTACTAGGAGATTTTGGCAACCTTACCTGAAAGTACCCATCCAAATAAAGCTTCCTATAAAACATAACCCAGCTTACAGTATTTCACTAAAAATCTTACCTGCGTGTAACATGAGAATAGATTGAGAATTATCGAAATCTGCGAGTGAAATATTAGCAGAAATATGCAATTTATTTATATTAATGTTACTATTTGGAATATATTTTGATATTTTTTGCAAAACTAAACAGTGTAGCTGTTTACTATAAGAATGATCTACAGATTGAATCGTGACTTGCACCGAACATTTTACACTGTTGCTCTGACTATTTACACCATTAACTGGCACATGAGAACTATACTTCGGTAGATTAAACTTATGTTAGTGACAAAAGGTTTAGTGATAAAATTGGATTGTTAACATTGATCCAGTAAAACTCTTTATTCATGCTGATTATTTTTGAATCTCAAACACAAAATCTTATCGTTGGAAGTACAATTTTATTGTTTTGTGCTGAGTGAGTTAAATTATGTAAATTCGATTGACCCAACGATTCAAATTGCGGGCAATTTGTATCCGATGCAGGTGCTGGAAAAAATGTATGTCAGGAATCAAAAGTATTTAACTTTTTGTAGCAAATTTAAAATGTAACCTTACTCTGATCAACCAGTTGATTTATAAAGACAGTAAACATGATATAATCATAATACCTACTTGTTAAAAAAATAAATTTAATGAAAAGAATTTTGGAAAAAAGTAAGTTGAAAACAAGTATGCAGGTCACATTATCTGTCCATTTTTAAACAAATAATTCTAAAAGATATAAAACTTTTAGCTAGAAATGTACTACTATTTTTAAAATAATATGTTTTTTATTTATACCTTACACATTTTAAGTGAATACATTATTTAAAACAATAACATAACGTACCTCATTTTTTTAACGATGTATTTACAAAATTATACAATAACTAATTAAAAAGTAAGTATAAAAATTAAATTTAGTCGCCTACACCTTATTTTACTTTCATGTTTAAGTCCTATTATTCAATTAATACATAAAGAACTATTTTAACTCAAGAGTCAGTTTGGTATATTCTACTATGCCCAAATAAATAAACTAAGTGACACTACGGATTAAATTATATACAATTGGTTACTTTGTTAATTTGATTTAATGGGATAAAAGCATCACTTAACATAATAGTTTTATAAGCCAAATTCTTATCCAACCTAACACTAAAGCCAGTCACACACTTATTCGACTTATCGCGAATATTTTTGTTTCCGACAACAAAAATTATTGTTTAAAATATAGGGGACAATAATTGAAAGCTCTTCGCACGCTATTGTACACACATGTCGTTCTTAAATAAGGTTGCTCTAATACTTGAATGTTATCGGTATTTAAAGAAACAATCCAAAAAATCAAAGAAAACATTTAAGTACATAAATTATTAATAACATCCATTGACATAGGTATCATGTGGAGTTCGTACAGTAATATATAAAAGATCCAAAAAACGTTTCATTGATTTTTTAGCGATCTGCAAAATACACGGTGACTCAAATCTTATAGTGCTTAAAATATTTTTAATAGCAGTAAGGTTTTGTTTTTTTTTATTTATGGAGATTTTATATTGAACACTAGATTATTTTGTTGACAAATTTTATGTGTAAATAAAAATATATTGGCTGTCTTTACGAATTTTGCAATTAAAAAAGTTATTTTGCACTGGATACAATAAAAATACTACAGAAGATTTAAATTAAAATAAGCGATTCTAATACCAGAAAAACTATCTTTTGACATAAATTAAAGGAAATCTTACTTATACATGTTTTAAACATATCCTATACAATTATGTAACCCTCATCCCTATATGCAGGGTGGGCCAAATGGAGACTGCTTTTTCATGCGATTCTCAAGAATTTTCAAAATGATTTTTTAAGATTTCGTGTACGTTCAGGCACAAATCGTATTTATTTTTATATTTACGGCTGGTTGATATTTGTAAGGCAGTCTATTCGTTGAATAACAATCTACATTAATACCTTAAATCAAAGATAGTATACACTTCTATTCGAAATAACGATTTTTAGGGTTTATTGGCATAAAATAAATATTTTTTAAAAGCTAACCAAAACTTTAAAATTGGAAATTGCTTGCTTGGGCCAAGTAGCAACCTAAAAATTTTCGTTTTCTTTGGGCTGAGAGACGGCACAAAATCACCTAATTTCCTTATAGTTCAATGAATAAAATATTTATTTACTTTACTACTGGTGGATAGCTTTAGAGCTGAACGACCATCCACTAAGGTTGTTATTTTCAGGAAATGTTATGAACACATGAAAAACACTAATTTTTCAAAGATGTAAGTTTGAGATTACGGAGACATGTTCACTACATTTAAATGTTAAATATTTCTGTGCTGATGTAGAATTAATCTGGATCCAACTAAGAGGGCTCTCCGACTTAATGAAAACCAGTATTTCCAATTGTTAAAAAAAGACCTACCTTTGTTGTTGAACGATGTAGATTTGAGATTACTGCTAAGAATGTTCGACAGCATTTAAAAGCAAATATTCTAGAGCTATAGAATAATCGTGGAGATCTGATAAGGATTCAAATCCGATTGATTTTAATATTTAGGGTTACAAGGAAATTGTCTATGATACGGATTGTGGCACTTGGCAGAAGCTTCGAGAAAATTTTAGAATTTTAACGTGTGGTAAATGCCAATCAGAGTGTCGGAAGACTACGTGCTAATTTTCTAGAGGTGCAGATTAAATATTACAGCTAAATGAAGGCCATTTAAAAATCTTTTATAAAATTGAAATAAATTATTATTCTTTTATTTATTTACCCTGCATTACAAAAAACTGTAAGTCAATTTATAGTTTGTTTTTCATTGCACCCTCGTTGATTTAAGAAAGTACGTAATGTTTCAGTGCTTTCGGAGAGCCCAAAGCAATAGCAAGTTTCTTCATTACCCGTATTTAAAAGAAGTAATACATTTACAATTTTTGTATTGGCTTTTAAAGCTGTCTTTTTTGCAAATGAAGTCCAATTTTTAATTTTTAAAAGGAATATATGCCGTTTTTAATTCGGAGTATTGATTTAGGATGCGAGGGGCCAGTTTAAAAATTAACAGTAACCTGCTAATACTTCAATTTTGGCGCAAAAAAAATAAAAAAAATTAAAAAATAAAAATTATTTTCTAAAAATTGGACGTCTGCGTCAAAACTTTCTTTGTTCTAATGAACATTTACTTATTAACAGAGAAAATAAACTACTATAAACTAAAAACGGGACTAAAACATAAGCTCAAAAAAAAAATACAGAATGAGCAGACTGCCTATTATATTTTAGGTAGCACCTAAAAAAATATTACTGTTAACAAGCATAGATAAATACTTAGTGGTAATATTTGGATAAAGATAATTTAAAAAAATCTAAATAAACAGAAGAAATACCGATTTTCAAAAATAAATTACCTTCAACGTAATAAAAACTTAACTCTACTTCTTTGTAACGTAAATACAGGGGTTTATTCTTTACAATTATACATTACCTAATGTAATTATTTGTACTGTCTATTGACATAGTTTAAAACAAAATATTTTTATTAAAAGTAGCCGGGCAACATTAAAATTAATAGGTGTTAAAGGAATAATTCAATATAATGGTTGAGCGGAATGGCTGATTACTTTCTTATTTACAAAGATATTATTTTAAAATTGGGAGAGTTTTAATACCATATTGTTACCCTCTTTCTTATTTTTTTTCTAGCACTCTATATGTTTTTCTAGCCAGAGCTGCATATTGTAGCCTATACACTGATGCTTATTAAAAAAAAAAAAATTTTGTCACCACTTAAAAAGCAAAATGTCCAATTGCTATACATAGTTAAAAATAATATTTTAGCGCGAATCTGTATGCTAAAAAGACATACAGGATGACAATAAAAAAATTACTTTCGGTTAAAACGGAAGTAGTAAAAATAAATACGTTTTGAAAGAGAACAACTATCTGCTATAGAAACCCTTTTAATTTTACAGTAATATCTTTCTAAATAAGCAAGTTAACACTTCGAAATTTTCACAACTGTTGTCAAATTCTCAGGCCTAATATTCTAAAAAATTAACAAATGGTAATTTTACACTGGTTACTTTAAATGTTACCCTTTGTTGTCGAACTGTAACCCACTGCGGTTAAATAATAACACTTGTCCTATAAAATATTTTTTATAAAAAAATAATGATATGTCTAATACACTATCACAAATTATTCGTCTTTTTAAATTACAATAGTATCTTTTACAAAAAAAATGGGTAATAAATTAACAAAATCACAGTTCTTTTTCATACACCTGCTCAGGTATACACATAAATAATTTCGCACAACTGTCATTAAAATCGTCAAATAATTGTTGAAGCCACTTTGGTTTATTTTTCCACCAAATAGTCACAAAATACACTGGTATACCTAATAAAATAAACCCAAGTCCTATACCGACTTCCACTGGAGATACGTAGCATGGCAGTATAACTAAGAAGGCACATATGATAAAGAATGTTATAGGCAGAATATAATTTACTCTAATAGGCCTTTTTACGTTAGGCATCGTGTAACGCATGTAGAGTAGTCCCAAAACGCTTATAGTAATAAACAACGCTTCTACAAACTGTACATAGTTGATGAGAACGTAAACATCGGCCACGATGAGGAGGGCAAGTGTAATGATGCACTGCAAAAAAAAAAGAAAATTACTTGTTAATAATTATTATACAGGGTGTAAAAAGCAGTGGCGGCTCCTCCATTGGGTCATTAGGTCAATGACCTCCCAATTTTTTCGACTAATATTTCCGAACAAAAACATAATAATGATATAAATAAAAAAATATATGTATTTTTTAAATTTTTTAAATTTCCCTTTATTATTCTAAGCATATAAACTCGTTGACCGATTACTGGATTCCACAAGCTTCGCGCAGCGATCTCCAGATCGGTGGTTTCGTTCGTTGGCAAAAAACCGGGCTGCCAGCCAGCATTGACCGTATTGTGTTATACGGAGCCGAGTTCGATTCCCGATCTAATTTACGATTGAGCGATTTCGGCTGCTTTCCGAAGCAGCGTAATCGCATGGTCTGGGTCAACAGCCGCGAAGAGGAAAATTACGCATTTTTCGAGGTGTTTGATTGTTATTCATTTATTTTTGAATTTTATTTCTTGTTTTTCTTTGGAGTAAACATCTGTGTGAAATAAATTGCCTAAAATTGAATCCTTCAGTCATGTTTTTTTTAACTAAAAATCAGTTAAGCCATATGCATTTGAAATTTTAACTAATGACCTCCCCGAAAGATTGACCACGAGCCACCACTGGTAAAAAGTATGATGCTCACGGTTTTAATGAGCGATAGTGGAGCTCAAAACAAGTTAAAAAGTTCATATGACATATGTGTCAAAACTTGACAGACGTTACTAAACGATATCAAAGTTATAAACTTTGGTAGCAATTTTTTCTGAAACCTTGGCCACTTTCGTCTTAATCGCTAATCGGTAAATTCATTGGCTAATAAAAAAAGTGTTAAATGTATCAGTCTACAAATTAAAAACTAATAATAATGATGTTTCTCCCCGTTAAACATTTAAAATACAATTGGCAACAGCGCTAGAGTTGGTCAAGTCAGTAGTCACGTCACTTTGTATTATGTCTAGTCGTTGCGGTATTTTTGTCCGTCTTAAGTTAAAAATAATGTTTTCAAACCGGGAATATGCCGATATGTTAATAATTTACGCCGAAGCAAACCATAACGCTAATCTAGCAGCTCAAATTTATCGTGAAAGATTTCCACAACGGTACCAAAGAGTTTTTGAAACGGGATGTGTGCAATCGAAAAATCCTGGAAAGTACATATGTAACTGTGGAACAAGAGAAAATAATTTTGGAAATCCGCGAAGTAAACGTATTACATACCACAGTTCACAGCTGTTTTTTTTTTTTATAATTAGAGACATTCTATTCTTCAAATAAAATAAGTGTTTTTTAAAAACATAATAAATTGTGTTCTTAAAATGGATATAAGGCTTAATTTTGTGTGTGGTAAGTACAATTATTTTTTAATTACAAATAAAATGTAAATAAACATCTCTTAAAAAAGTGTAAATAACTAAAACCTTGCAAAAAACGTTCAACGTTCGACTCGATGAGTGATGAAGTGGGCGCGCTGTTGCCAAATTTTTTTAACCTTGAAAGGTCATATTTCGAAAACAATGAACTTTTGACCCATGTGTTTTTGGCTTTTTTGGGTTGTTTTAAGCTCCACTATCGCCCATTAAAATCGTGAACATCATTACACTCTGGATAAAGAGTTAATCACTAGATTGTATTAATTCTTTTAATTTGTCAAGCATTATAGGTATAATTTTTTACTGTTACTTTTATAAAAGTGATAATAAGGAGAATACGTTGTCCCACCCCATTTGGTTGCTTCGATGGTAGTTTTAAGTGGAAAGAACTTATTGCACTAGTTGTGCAGTAGTTAAAATAGCTTTTTGCACTATAAAATTAACGTAGCCTATATGTCTTGTTTTCTAATTAGGAAATAAACTGTATGCATTATTCTCAACGGAAACATACAGACTTCAACTTGTGACTTTATAATATAAATTTGTTATTATTGTCGGTTATACAATCAACTAGCAAGAATCTGCGCCAATGCAGGTTCACCAGCTCTGTCTAAACCGCGTAAAATAAAGCCTACGCCTAACTACCAGGTAATCTTAAGAATTTGTATGCAAAATAGGTTTAAACATAGGATAAAAAACTGCATAACCGCATAGTTTCTGCCACGAAATTAAATCATTTTTTATCACACCACATGTATAAGAAACGTAATACTTTACGTCCCAACACCACAAGTAGTCACCGAAACACTTTGTTACCGGTTAAATTAGAACTGAAACCAGTAGGTGCAAATTAAGGTTTAAAGGCTCTGTGTATTGACAATTACTAAATAAGATACTACGAATTTAAGAAATATACAAAGTTAATTTACAATGCATTTACAGTTTACTACACTACAATTATTTCGATGTGCAAATTGGGCGTATTAAAAATTTTTAAACTCAAAATGTATTCCTTTGACAAATAATTGATTTAAAATTTTATTTACTTTAAATTTATAAAGGAAGAAAAAGGTTTTAAGCAATTTTTTTCACTAGAATGGCCAAAATTAGTTGTCAAGAGGTTAAAAGATTTAAACAGAACTTATTATCTAGAGACAATAGTATCTGTTTACAAATTTTAAAGCTTACTTTTAAAAAAATATGTTATTAAAGTTACAAACTTTACTCAGAAAAAATTGCAAAGTTTTGCTTTAAATCAGCAATAAATTTTGTTCATTGAAAACTACCATTTACTAGTCACTTTCCTCCTTATTCACTGCTCGCCTTTTCTTACAACACTTTCACTTGAAGGCCAGTACTGTCCTCTTCTCTTATTACCTGTACTTTACTTTTGAACCTTACTTACATGTCAAATTAAATTCGACAGAAAAATCAGAACTTCTTTCCTTGAAAGGAGCGGTCTTACTTAAGAACATAGAACATTTCGGTAATTTTCCCGAAATGTGGAGAGAAATTTTAGACATTGCTTATTATTCGAAGCCAGAAGTCTTTCTGGAATTTAATAGAATATTTTGGTAATACGCCCGAAATACAAGAACAAATTTTCAAACCCTCTTTCTTTGAATCGAGAAGTCTTACTGCATTGAAATCTGTTGTCGCTTTTTCACCTCCGAGAGCAGCCGTACCGCCTACGATGCGACTCGTTTTTTTGCGGGCGAAATTTCGAGAGCTTATTGGATGCGTCCACCTGCCACGCATTACCGGTTCACGGGAACATGTCGATATATTTGAGTTGCCTAGCGACGGTCGATTTTCTTTTATTTCTTAATTTTAGATTGGCAACGGAGTTCCCAGAATTGAATGTTGGGATGTGTGAAATTTATTAAAGCGCTGTTGTCACGTTTACGTAGGAAATTTATTGATTAAAATATTTTATTTTATTTTATTCAGATTAAGAAAGTTTGCCTACTTGTGGCTATAGAAAAATAGCTTTCAGGGTGCAGAATGTGTTTCTGCAACATTATGTATGTATTATCTAGGTAATTTATATCTATTATTTTGAATTACTTGCTTTAAAAATTCCTCTGATCGGTTTTTATTTTTTATTCACAACCAAGTAATTTCTAGGTTTATCCAACCTAATTTTTCACTCTCTTAAACCTAACAGTACAGATATTACTACTGGCTAGAGCAGAGGTGTGCCGCCTCTTATAGACCTGTGGAAGAAAGATAGAAATATCTAGAATCAAGTGAAATGATATTTATACAAAATTATGTAAAAAATTAAAGAAACCAAGAATCTAGAAAATCAGTGGTGGTCGGTCAAAAAATTAAGAACATCATGGCATATTGTGGCATTTTCTACAGAGAAAATCAATATTAAACTGTCAGTAGTAGCCTTGGACTATTTTATTTACCTTGCAAATTAAGAGGACGCACTGAGAGTTAAGAAATTTTTGATATTTTAATTATTATAAATTAAATCGTACCTAGATAGATGTAATCTTTGCTTTAGCAAGCTATTAATTAATATCCTTAGATAAATATGATAACATACTCACCATAAATATAAGAGAAGGAACAGGAGTCAGTCTTTTAATGTCAATAAGAGAAATTGCTCGAGGTAAATGACCATCACGTGCTCCAACGAAAAAAAGTCTTGATGATGCAAATATTGCTCCGTTCAAAGAACCAAACGTTGCACATGCGACGAAAACTGGCATCAGAAATGATGCAAATCCTAACATCTTGTCTCCAAATGTCATCGCCACTGCATCAGAAGCCAGTATATCATAACGACTTAAAACAGCAAAGTAGGCTACGTTCGTTACAACGTATATAATAGTGACGAGTGGCATTGATATGCAAATCGCTCGAGGAAGATTCCTAAAAAAAACGTATAAAAAATTAAAGGTCGTCAACTGGATCTTTTGTATAACTTTGACATGTTATGATGTTTGGAAACTTTTGTACAGATATTATTTATATTTCAATTATTTTTAGCTTACCTGTATGGATTTTTAAGTTCCTCCGTAACATAGTTTAAATAATTCCATCCAGAATATGAAAAAAGGCCATTATAAAATGCCAGTGCAATGTATCCAGGATCCCAATTAGTACCCTCCATGGGAGCTTGAAAGTGATCCCAGTGTCCCGTGAAGAGATGGTAAATACCGGCTGCAACTATTATAAGCAATGCGAAAATTTTTGTTGCCGTAAACGTGTCGGTTACTCGAGTGACCCATCTAAAAAAAAGTTTAGTACAAAATTGTGTTTTATCTAAAGCCCTACTAACTGAATAACTTCAAAATCATGATCACAAAGGTATCACTTGGTTGACTTAAAAAAGTAATGATATTCAAGTTTTGTTTCAATAACTTTTGAACGCTAAAAGATAATTTAGCCACAGTTTTACTCACTGGCGTGCATGCGGATTTTACAGTAGGGTTAAAAAATTGTAATGCCACTGGTAATTTTTTTTCTTCCATACGATTTTTTGGTATTGGGAGAAAAAAGGATACGCTTGATTTGTTTGACTTTAAAAATTATATCGGAGATTTTCTGAGGTACAGGGGCAACTGAGGAAGAGTAATGATTTAAAAAAAGGACGTATATGTAATATTTTCTGTTTGATTTATTATTGTTAATTAGTAATTGCTCTAAGTTTGTAGGTGAATAGTACATTTATTATTGTTATTTAATAAGTAGTATTTTATTTTAAACGTCTTTTTTAAACGCCCACCAGATAAGTTTTTAAAAATGAGTTAAAACATACCCAGTCATGTTTGTGGTTTTTATATTATTGTTTATGTTTCTACATTTTTCCGTGGACGCAATGAATAAAAAGGGTTTATCCTATCTGGACACAGAATATTTCAGTCTATTATATAACACCTTCTTGGTACTATTTTAATGACGGATCTCGGCACAAAACCTGAGATAAGAAAGGTCGTTATAATATTCTTAATAAGCACCTGAACCGCAATTTATCGATCTTTGTTAGTAAAAAATGTTGGATTTAAGGTGTCAATAATTAAAGTATTTTATGTATAAAAATAACTAGAACTAACCGGAACTAACCCGCTTTCAATCTTTCAATCTGCAATAGTATAAATACAACCCAAAGACTTAATACAACAACAAAAAATAAGCAGGAATCTATTGCAAGCAAAATAAGAAATTAACATATCATAACAAATTGTTTAACATTATTATTAGGCCAATCAATAGAGATTTTTTGCACACTTAAATTTAGCCGGAAACAACCTGTGCCATCTGTTAAAGCATGATAAAAAGATAAAAACCCCGGTTTTGGCCCCAGCGAATTTCTTTACAGTAATTGTTTAAACAATAAAAACTAAAAAAAAGTAATTTTTAGTTTTTCGCGTATAACTCAAAAACTATTAGAGATATCGCGATGGTATCAATGAAACTATTTTAGAGAATTAAAAAACCTACAAAATGGTTTTTTATGGAGCTTTTTCCGAGCATTTCGCCGCCGAGAAAATCCGGAAAAACTCCAAAAATTGCCCTTTTTTCAAAAAATTTGTATCTCCGTTCGGTTTAAAGATTTAGAAGTAATTTTTCGAAAAATGATATGTAGTTTAATTACGCAGAGAATGGTTTCTGTCGGATTTATAGTTATCGATTTTGAGCTCATCAAAAATTTAAGAGCTTTTTTTGTAAGGCTCGCCGTTTTAATTATAATTTAATTTTAATTTTGAAAACGGCATATCAAAGTAGAGATCAAAATTTTTCTATCCATATTTTGAATTTTTTGCTTAGGGGGTGGGAAATCGGTGAAAAAAGTCTCTGAAAGTCGTGCAAAACGCGAAAAACGGCGAGCGAAGCAGAGTAGAGTAGCGGTAGTGGGGAAGCGAGGCAACGGAGGAAAAATGCATATTAGTCCGGCCAAATGTGTAATTTACCGTTAAATGATTTTGGAAGGTCATGAATCGAGATGAAACCTTTTGCATTTTCTTTAGAAACAGATCAACTACAAACTGTCGGAAATGAATAGTGGATCCTACGAAAATGTTTTTTTAACCCATTTTTTACCTTTTTACCCCCAAACATAAAACTATTCCAAAAAAAACGTTTCTTTTATAGGTCTTTTGGGCCACTGAATTCAAATATGACATTAGGCATTATACTTGAGGGCTTAGAAGGGCTAAAACAGGCACCCCTAAATCATACATGTTGCCAAAAAGTTTTTTCCCCATTTTTATTGTTACACAGGTTTTAATGGTAAATAAACTTTTTTAGCGAAATGTATGTTTTAGGGGTGTAGAGAGTAAAAAAAGGTAAATTCAGCCCTTCTAAGCCCTTAAATGTAATTTCTAATATCATATTAGAATTCAATGGCCCAAAGAACCTATATGTATCATTAAAAATGTGGGAAAACTTTTTTTTAATGTATGTTTTAGGGATGTATGGGCTATAAAGGATGAATTTAGCCCTTTTAATTCCTCACATGTAATTTCTAATATCATATTCGAATTTAGTGGCCCAATAAACCTTTTTGTACCATTAAAATTGAGGAAAACTTGTTTAAGCGAAATTGACGTTTTAGGGGTATAGGGGGTAAAAAGGGAGAATTTGGCCTTTTTTTAAATGTAATTTCTAATATCATATTCGAATTTAGTGAACCTATTTGTACCATTAAAAATTGTGAAAAAAATTTGTTTAGCAAAATGTATGTTTTAGGGGTGTAGAGGGTAAAAGGGAATTTAACCCATCTAAGCCCTTAAGTATAATTTCTAATATTAAATTGTGTGGCCCAAAAAACCTATAAAAGAAACGTTTTTGCTTGGGGGGGTAAAAGGTTAAAAAACCCTCCTCGTAGGATCCACTATTTCTTGCCGTCAGTTTGTTCTTGATCTGTTTCTTACGAAAATCCAAAAGGTTTCATCTTGATTTATGACCTTCCAAAATCATTTAACGGTGAATTACAGATTTACCCGGACTAATATGCATTTCTCCTCCGATGCCTCGCTCCCCCACTACCGCTACTCTACTCTGCTTCGCTCGCCGTTTTTCGCGTTTCGCACGACTTTCGGAGACTTTTTTCACCAATTTCCCACCCCCTGAGCGAAAAATTCAAAATATGGAGAGAAAGATTTTGATCACTGCCTGCCTATTTCAGAATCAAAATATATTGATCCGCCTTAAATCAATGAGCCTCGCAAAAAAGCCCTTAAATTTTTGATGAGCCCTAAATTGAAAACTATAATCCGACAGAAACCTTCTGCAAAACTACAATTATTACCTATCATTTTTAAAAAAATTACTTCCAAATCTTTAAACTGAACGGAGATATACTTTTTTAAAGAAAGGTCAATTTTTGGAGTTTTTCCGGATTTTCTCGGCGGCGAAATGCTCGGAAAAAGCTCTATAAAAAACCATTTTGTAGGTTTTTTAATTCTCTAAAATAGTCCCATTGACACCATCGCGATATCTCGCGAATTTAAGTGTAAAAATGAGCACCTTTTTTGCTCTGTTGGTTGGCCTATATCTGCGCCTATAATAACGGCCAAAGTATCATAAGTAAGTTTGTCCCAGAATTTATTATTTTTTTTATGTATTTTGTAGTGTGTAATAAATATTACACAAATTGAAGAGTGGAAATGCCAAAGGATGTAAGTACCAAAAACAAGATTTTACAGGAAAAGCAAATAATCTTATCTTCTTGTATAAAAAAAAACACTTGCACTTATAACTTCGGCGACCACTATAGGCACTTTGCGCAAGCTCTGGCACTTAGAGAGCAGGGTATTGGTCATGGTACATACAACACGAATATGCGAAAAAACGATATTTAATCATTTTGACACTTACATCCTTTGGCATTATCACTCTTCAATCGCAATTTCAGTAATAAATATTACTTTAAAATTAATTTGCTTTTTTATTTTATTATAAGGATTTAATACCATTAATAGATAATTAATAACCACCGAAGAATCCGCTAATATTGGGTACTTATTATTTATTTTCTGTGACCAGTTAGGTTATAATAGTCCTGTATACCTGCTTGCTGTGCCCAGATGTGTATCGTCCGAAAAAAATTGTATTTTCCACAACTTCATTACGGGAAAGCGACGAGAAATACAAGAAAACACAAGTGCCAAATCTTTTTAAGACAAAAAATCAAATTTAAAAACAGGATCAAAAAAGTTTTCCAGTGACGTACCACATTAAAAATATAACTCTACTGTAATATCCGTTCGCACACTACAAAGTCATTTTTACCAAAAAAAAAAGTAGAATGGCACCCATTGGAAAAGGAAAAGAGTATAACAGAAATGAAAGAAAAAATAACTTAAGGGCTATCTGAGGTCAAGAAGTGCAAGGGGGTGACTTTTTAAGAGTAAAAATTGGTTTATTTCGATTTCCAGCAAAATTACAAGTCCTATGGAAAAAAGTTAAAAGGCAAAGTTGTGGGTAATAAAAAGATCTAAATCTTTTGTATTTTCACTTTTTTCACATAATCTTAAAGTTTAGGGAAAAATTTAAATTACCAAGTTTTTGGTTTTTTATTTTTATCTTTGCAAATAAAAAGTTTCACAAAATTTGGTAAAAACTTACCTTTTTATATCCCAAACATACTGTATTTTTTTTAATTTAAAATATTTATTTTTTACATTATTTTTACTTAATACAGAAAAAGCACATTTATTTTCAATTGAAAATTCTGCCGTCAAAATATCTGCTTTTTTAATAAATTTGGTGGGCTTTTGTTCGTTTAAATCTCATTAGGTACATTTTGTTGTTAATTGTAGTAGTATATTTCGATTTGCAATTTTTTTTATCAATGTTACATGAAATCTTACTAGTAATTAAAGTGTAAATTTTAATAAACAGCTTAAAATGGTAAATAATGATTTAAAAAAAATGGATTTGTGTTTTTTTCATTTTTGTTTGCATTTTCTAAGAACATTTACCACCGTTATGTTTTTTTTAACACCATCCGAAAGTAGAAATTTGAACGAA
This sequence comes from Listronotus oregonensis, assembly GCA_019359885.1. Lineage (NCBI taxonomy): Eukaryota > Metazoa > Arthropoda > Insecta > Coleoptera > Curculionidae > Listronotus > Listronotus oregonensis. The sequence goes on from JAHBCN010001904.1 coordinate 65,710, forward strand.
CAAAAAGCCCACCAACTTTTTTTAAAAAGCAGATATTTTGACTAGAGAATTTTCGATTGAAAATTAGGGTGCTTTTATGATATTAGGTCAAAAAAAGGTGAAAAAATAAATATTTTAAATCAAAAATATAAGTGTGTTTGGGACATAAAAAGGTAAGTTTTTACCAAATTTCGTGAAAAAAAATAAGATAAAAGATAAAAATAAAAAACCAAAAACTTGGTTATTTGAATTTTTCAAACAAATATGGAGGTTATGTGAAAAAAATGTAAATACAGTAGTTGTAGATCTTTTTATTACATAAAACTTTGCTATTTAACTTTTCTTCATAGGATTTGTAGTTTTGCCGGAAATCGATATAAATCGTTTTTTACCCTTAAAAACTCACCCACTTCCCCTTTCCCACACACACTAATAGACTACCCATTTTAATTCCTCGGTAAAATTGTTTAAACTTAATAAAGCTAACCTTTTATGAGACCTTACTAAAATTCACTCTTTGGGATTTACTATAACCAAAGATAATACTACTACGAATAGATGGTTCATTTAAATGGAGCGTTTTGAATCAGTTCGAAGATATCAATGCTTCCGTAAATGCGAATAAAATTAAGTCGGTAACCCCTGCCCCAGCGAAACAAACCGTGCGACATTGCCAATGTCTGTCGCTTATACCTTATTCGGAACACGAAGTAGCGAAAGCGGGCGGCTAAACGGATTGTGTTTTTTCTAGTTGCGTTTCATCACGCCAATAGTAAAGGCCTGCCGGCAACACTGTTTAACTTTCGTTCAAGGATAGCGCGAAAATCTCTCGATGGACATCGGCTCGCGTTAGCCAAAGTCCATTAGGGGTATCAAAAATATAGCATTGAATGGTTCATCTTATCCGTAGTAGTATTATCTTTGCTATAACATACGACTTATCCAAACTTTTAAAAATTATCTCTTTGAGGTAAGTGCCATTAACTACAATGCACTTTTCAAGATTTAACATGAAATGATTCATGACACGATGAAGAAAAACCTGATCTATCTACCGGACCTTTTCTGGAATTCGGACTTTAAGAATTTGAGTTTTTTCTGGACAAGTTGCAAAAACCTTTGACTTCAAAAAACCCCACAGAAAAAAGTCTGATGCAGTTAGGTCCGGGGACCTTAAAAGCCAATATAAATCCCCAAATGGTGAAATAAGTCGGCTATTAAACACTTCTCGCAGAATTCTTTTAGAGTTTTTAGAGGTATGTATTGTTGCTTCATCTTCTTCTATTAGGTTACTTTTTATGTTTTTATGCAAAAAACGTGTTGTTGAACTGAATAATCCATAAAAATTAAAATAAACATTAAAGTATGTGTTCAAAACTAATGATACTTTATTAGAAAAATGAACTTTTACGCAAATTAGTTTATTTAGTTTTGTAACAGGTGCCTACTCGATTAATAATATGTTTATTCAAATTCCAAACGTACTGACTTATCTCATATAGAATTTATTTTAATATCAAAATAGGTAGTCTATTATAGGGAACTTTTCTTAAATACTTAATAATACATCGGCTACTTTGTTAAGGTTAAAAAACCAACATTTAACACATTTTTAAAAATGACATAATAACTTTTTCACAAGGGAGAGTCAATTTGATCAGGCGACAACAGCTGGTAAGTCGCGAACCTAATATCAAAAAATTCCGAGATGGCCGCATCATACTTTGATGTGTTTTTAGTACCTATTTGGCATATAAGCAGTAAATTTGTTGAAACCAATTCCATATTTTAGGAATTTATTTTATTTTAAAGTCAGTTTTGTGTATTATAAAAGTCATATAAACGAATTACTTCTTGGCCAACTTAAACAACATATTTAATCCAACAGTATTACATTTTAAACAAAAAGAAAGATCTATCACCGTTTAACCTGTAATTTAAACCTTTATTGTACAACTGGCCCTTAAACTTTATAGAATTAAATACATTTATTCTGGTACTTAAAAAAATATTTTAATAAAATCCTAAAAAAAGTTTTAGTTGTCTACAGTTTAAAAACGAAACTATAAAATATTTTAATATGTTTTTTTTAATTGTCTAATTTAATAATATTTTTAGTTTTTCTTTAATCATTCTTAATATGTTTTACTAAATACGTACCTTGGTTTTGTACTCTTTTTCTGGTACTAAACCACACTTTTAATGACATGTCAGATCGCCCGGAAGTTATTTTTCCTTTTATTTTTGTTATATTATCTTCCTTACTTATCCTACATTTTTTTTTTCACTTTTTACCATTTTCAAAGGCTTCAGCCCTGGTCTATTACTGGGGCACTATCAAATAAAGTTCTGGCTAAAATTTCGTTTTATTATCATCTAGGGTTCGAAAACTATGACACTAAACGATTTTTTTTTAAATTAACACCCTGCATTTAGAAACGAATAGCCATAGAGCCAAACAAAATATAAAGAAAAATGTTATTTTTGAGAATGGAATTTATTGTTTAATTTATTCCAACCTTTTATGTTTCGTCCTGTGTATTAAAAAATACTTAGTACATGCAATAAAAATCACTGTTTACAAAGGTATTTGTATAAAATTGTTTTTCTTGTCTACGATTTCTGAAATATCTTGAGTACAAGTAAACTAATTGTACTTGTAATTGTGTAAACAATTTTTTTTAACTGATCTTAATACTGAAAAATCGTAAATCGTTTAGGGTTTTATTTATATAGTGATATCATTTAGTCCTTGCAACTATTTAACAAAAATTCCAAAATATGTTTATTTGAGAAACTGGTAGTACTGATTATTTTTGTGATAAAATTGAAATATTACTTTACACTTTTCAAAGGGTTTTGTTTTTAATACAACATCCTAGAACATAATATTTATTATTAACTAGAATAAAACAATAGCACTGGTATAGCATATCCTATACTAAATATCAGCTGCAACTAATATAATACTACAGGGTTATTCATTTTAAAGTAAACAGGGATTTATTTTTTAACTTCCCTGTACTTTTTTAAAAAACGAATATAGCCTTTTCGTGTATTTTTTCCGAAGAATTTAAAAATATAATCAGAAAAACATTTGAAACAAAAACAAAAGAGTTACAGCACGAGTGACGTATTTTTTAAATAAAACACCCCGTATATTTTTATATCAATGGATAGAGATTTTTACAAGGAATTCGGCGATATAGGGGTTGATATAGGGTTTATTTCCTGCGGTTCTGCTGCAAGTGTCTAAAAACTGCATGATACTATAAGGATAATTTCGCCTGAAAAAACCTGGTTGACACAGGTCACAGGTGCTTATTTGTCAAAGTCAAGAATTTTAAAAATGCGTTTATTATTTTTAAGAGTGGTTTTATAATGAGGTTTTCATCAGAAGAACGGCTTCAAATTATATTATATGCTAAAAATGATATATATCTATTTCTCAACCAAGCAGCAAAATTACAATAAACGAAAAAAATTAAAATACAACACGAGGTAAAATATGGTGGTAATAAGAACACTTATAACAAAAAATTATAATATTACTAAAAATTTAAATGTTCTATATGACCCCCGTTAATTTCGAAACATGATCTATAACCCCTCCTTAGCCTTTCTAAGCTCGCCGATATTATTTGAGGTTCTTGGTTAAGACGATTAATTTTATTTATAATTTCTCATTTCTTCCGTGTTGTTCCCATTTTGGCAAGCGACATTCTTCAAGTGACCAGATAGAAAAGTGTCCAAAATTGTAATATCTGGACTATTAGGTGGCCATCTAATAGTGCCATAACGTCCAATCCACTGATTGTATTGGCGATTGAGATACTGCACAACTTGACGAACAGCATGGGCCGGCGCTCCACCTTGTTGCCAAATTATCTTGCGATACGTTTCGAGTGGCAATTCTTCTAAAATGTCCTCAATATCGTTTTCAAGAAGATTAATATATCTTTCTCCAGTTAAGGATCCCTCCTAGAATATTGGCTCGACAATTCTTCTGCTAAGCACACCACACCAGACATGAAGAGAAGACCTCTCTTGGTATTTAATCTCTTGAAATTTCCTGGGATTTTGTCTTGCCCAGCTGTGCGTATTGAGTCGGTAAAACATTCCCGATGTCCAAAGCATCATTTAAAACAGGGTAGGATCGTTATCTCGTTCATGGATTAAAATGTGGTAAACAAATTGAAACCGTTGAAAAAAGTTCCTTTTGTTCACGTGTTAAATGCTGCACTGGAAGAACGTAATATGAAAGATACTTAAAATATTTCAGTGTTTTCTGAACCGTCGCATAGGTTACTCTTCTTCTTGCAGGACCATACCTTAAGTCTCTAACTGCGTCAGTAATTGACTTCATGGGATACAAAGTAAAATAATTACTTAGAATAGCTCGATCCCGGTTTCTTTTTCTCATTGTAGTCCGTTTTCTAATATGTAACGATTTTGTTTCTTCGAATAAGACCTTCAGTTTTAAAATCGTTTTAACTGATATATTTCGGTGGAAATTTGTAACATATCTTCGTTGTGTTTCCCTGGCGTTTTCTCCACATTTATAATAGAGAGTTTGAAGCCGGTCTTCTGATGAAAACATCATTATAAAGCTACTCCAAAAAGTAATAAATGTATTTTTAAAATTCTTGACAAATAAGCACCTGTGACATGTGGTAGCCAGGTTTTTTTAGGTGAAACTATCCTTATAGTATCATGCAGTTTTTAGACAATTGCAGCAGAACCGCAGAAAATAAACCCAACAACCCCTATATCACCGAATTCCTCGTGAAAACCTCTATCTATTGATTGAAAATATACGGGGTATTCTATTTAAAAAATACGTCACTCGTGCTGTAACTCTTTTGTTTTTGTTTCAAATATTTTTCTGATTAGATTATTAAATTTTACAGAAAAAAAAACACTGGAAATGGCTATATTCGTTTTTTAAAAAAGTACAGGGAAGTTCAAAAATAAACCCTGTACAATGAGTTAAATTTTTGTTATTATAATATAAAAATAATAAGGCATAAGAATATCTAGTTAATAAGTTAGTCTTCTCTATAGGGTAATTCAAATTCTACCCTCACCGATAGAATCTCGGAAACTATAGGAGATACGAAGATGGTTAAAATGTGAGCAAAATTGCATTTTTATATGCCATTTAGAAAGTTTTAAAATTCTGAGTATTTTTAGAGATATTAAAAAAATCATAAAATTTCGAAAAATTGTTCTTATTTTTTCCTGACTCTATTTCAAAACGGGTTTTAAAATAACTTGCACATTTACATAGCTACTTACATGTTGTACTTTAAAAGCTCTTAATCTCATTTATTTCCAAAAATGTTGAAAATTGCTTTCATTAGCTTCCATGCAGTTAAAGATTTTACTTACATATTTCTCGCACATTTCGAAGCATTTGATTACGTTCGAAAATGATCCGTTCGCGCAATCCTTCCAAAGACTCTGGTGACCCCACAAAAAAATCCAGTGGTGAAAAATATGGCGATCGAGAAGGAGATATCTTTGTTTTCCATTAATAAGAATTTGCTTTAAAGATCAAACACCCATAATTTGGGTTAATCAGTTATTGAAAAATAATTTATCCTGTTTAAGGTAACTTTATTAAAACCCTTGAGTTCCTTTTCAAAAAATTTCTCTTCCCAGCATTGGTTAGCAGAATATTTTTTTAAAAAATATTCGCCCGTTTAGTGCTGTCAATTTGTTTTTTAACGGATGGGTTTTATATAAATTTCATTAAACCCGGGGGAGTTTATGTGAATTTTTTTTTTTTAATATAAATGTCTGGTCCATTAAATTCGCCGAGAATCACCAGAAGATAAATGATTGGAAGTCAAATCATGTTTTAAGAACGGTTCGATTAGTACAGCCCTATCAGGTGTGATAATTATTTAACCTGTATTTATGAATTTATATATTTGTTAAAATTTTAGTTCTCCACCCCCTCTTTAGTTGTCATTGTCAATTAAAGGTTGTCATCATTAATTTACAAGTTGTCGTATTTTCTGTTTAATAAAGCCAATCTTTTGGTAAATCTGTTAGTTTATTACAATTTATTAAAAAAAATATCTTAGCTAGAAGTATGGAACGATATTTCCGACCATAAATATTTAACGTCGAATCCACAGTAAACTCTGCTAGTGAGGATTGGATCCATTGGAAAAAGACTTTCGAGAACTTCCTCAACATGAATAAAGAACAAATTAAAAACAAAGATGAAGTTAAGCTACAACTCCTAATAAATCATATATCTCCCAATGTTTATGTGCTAATTAATGAGTGTGAAGAATATAACATGGCTATAACAATCCTTGATAAAATCTATATAAAAACTAAAAACGAAATTTATGCTCGACATTGTTTAGCTACTCGGCGTCAACAGCCAGGTGAATCTATAGACCTATATCTACAGTCACTAAAATTACTGAGCAAAGAATGTAATTTTAAAGAAGTTACCGCTGAACAAAATAAGAACGATTATATTAGGGATGCTTTTATATCTGGCTTGACCTCTTCAGTAATACGCCAACGACTTCTTGAGCATAGTATCCTCGAATTGGACGATGCGCACAAACAAGCTCAGTCACTTGAAATGGCGCAACTACATTCTCAGAACTTTTCTAATTCTCAAAATTTAATAAACCATGTAACTGTTACTAATAATAATTCTAATCAAAATGAATCGCTTCCCAAGGAAGATAATTTATTAGCAGCTCTTTCAAAACATCAGAAATGCTTTTTCTGTGGAGGTAAAAGACATCCTAGATATTTATGCCCAGCAGCTGACGTCATTTGTAGAAACTGTACAAAAAAAGGACATTTTGCTAAAGTTTGTCGAGGAAAGAAATTATCAAATAACCATACGTGCAGCTACTGAAACGTTAGCTGGATAAGATGTGCTACTTTAGATACAGGATTAAATAAAACAACTATATCTATTCAAGTAAATGGAAACATTGCTCAAGCATTACTAGATACTGGAAGTACGTCAAGTTTTATCAGCAGTAAATTTGTTGATACACATAAAATACATTCAGAGTCTTCCAGTGAACGAGTAAACATGGCATCAATGTCTCTTGTATCAAAAGTAGAAGGATATTGTAGAGTTACTCTTTGTGTGAAAAAAAAACTTATATGGAGAACGTTAAATTGTTAATTATGAAAGATCTTTGCTCAGATGTTATTCTAGGTCATGATATTTTAAACCAGCACACAAAAGTTGAAGTATCTTTTGGTGGAAGCCTGGGTCCCCTTAAAATATGTGCACTTGCTGAAGCTTCTATTCCACCTGTTACTTTATTCGACAATTTAACAGAAGATTGTAGACCTATAGCTGTAAAATCTAGAAAACATTCTGTAGCTGACAAAAAGTTCATTGAAGAAGAAGTACAAAAATTACTCATAGAAGGAATAATTGAAAAAAGTAATTCTCCATGGAGAGCTCAAACTCTAGTAACGTCAAGTACAAATCATAAGAAACGAATGGTTATTAATTATGCTCAAACTATCAATCGATTCACCAGATTGATGCTTACCCTTTACCTAATTTAGAAGATGTTATTGCAAATGTATCTAAGTATGAAATATTTAGTACCATAGATCTAAAAAGTGCCTATCATCAAAACCTATTGCAAAACATGAAAGGCCATATACAGCATTTGAAAGCTTGCTCTAATCTATATCAATTTACAAGAATTCCTTTTGGAGTAACAAATGGTGTTGCTAGTTTCCAAAGAGTAATAGATAATATTATAAGACATGAAAAATTACTAGCTACATTTGCATATTTAGACGACGTAACGATATGTGGAAAAGACAAATTTGAACACGATTTAAATCTTCAGAGATTTCTTGGAAGTTGCAAGAAAATATAATCTAACCTTAAATTATGAAAAATCTAAATTTGCTTTAAAAAAAATTAATCTTCTTGGTTACACTATTGAAAATAAGAAGATAAGACCAGATTCTGATAGGCTTTGGCCCTCTCTTAGAATTATCACCACCTGAGAATCAAGCATCTCTTAAACGTATCATGGGTATTTTTTTCTCATTATGCTAAATGGATATCAAAATTTTCGGAGAAAATTCAACCTCTGGTGCAAATTAAGTCATTCCCAATTTCAACAGAAGCATTAAGTGCATTTGAAAACCTTAAAGCTGATATAGCTAAATCGGTAGTAACTGCAATAGATGAGAAGATACCTTTTTCTGTTGAAACTGATGCATCAGATTATGCGATAGGTGCAACACTTTCACAAGATGGAGCGCCAATAGCATTCTTTTCAAAAACCCCTTTTCAGAAAGTGAACGTCGTCATTCAGCTATAGAAAAGGAGGCCTATGCCATAGTAGAATCTCTTCGAAAATGGAGGCATTATTTGATTGGACGTCCCTTCAAAATTCTTACAGATCAAAAGTCAGTTTCATTTATTTTCAACTACAAACATACAGGAAAAATAAAAAATGATAAAATAGAACGCTGGCGATTGGAACTTGAACTTACAAATTTGATATTATCTATCGACCAGGAAAAGAAAACAATGTTGCAGACGCATTATCTCGTATTTGTCCCTAATTTAACTCCTGATCTACAGAAATTAAGAAAACTTCATTTTTGAACTTTGTCATCCAGGTGTAACAAGGATGATACATTGGATTCGTGTTAAAATCTGCCTTACTCTGTGGAAGAAGTTAAAACTATGATAGCATCCTGTCCTGTATGTGCATCTATAAAACCACGCTTCTATAAAAACTCTAGTACACTAATTAAAGCTGCAGCTCCGTTTGAACGTTTATCCCTAGATTTTAAGGGACCACTACCTTCTACAAGTCACAATAAATATCTCCTTACCGTAATAGATGAATATTCGAGATTTCCATTTGCTTTTCCCTGTGCTGATTTATCTTCTACAACTGTTATCAAACATTTAACAAATTTATTTTCCATTTTTGGAATGCCCTGTTATATTCATTCTGATAGAGGATCATCATTTATGTCTTCAGATTTAAAACAGTTTTTGCAGTCAAAAGGTGTATCAACTAGCAGAACAACAGCATATAACCCTCAAGGAAACGGACAAATCGAACGTGAAAATGGAACAATTTGGAAAACGATTCAGTTAGCACTCAGATCCAAAAATTTAGAAATTAGTAATTGGGAATTGGTTTTGCAAGAAGCTCTTCATTCAATAAGATCATTACCTGCACTGTCATAAACGCTACTCCACATGAAAGAATGTTCAATCATAAAAGAAAATCAACAAATGGATACTCCATGCCAACTTGGTTAACTATTCCTGGTAAAGTGTTAATGAAGAAACATGTTCGTTCTAATAAATATGAACCCCTTGTTGAAGAAGTAGACCTCTTAGAATCTAATCCTGATTATTCTTTTGTAAGATTACCGGACGGAAGAGAAACTACAGTATCGAATAGACACCTAGCACCTGCAGGAATAACTGACGAAGATGAAAGCGCTTCAACTGTACAAGGTGATAGTAGCTTAGATAATCTTAACCAAAGTTCGGAAGAAAATTGTTCTTCGCCTCAATTAGATTCTGATATTGCTACTACTCAAAATGAGATAAGTAAAAGTGAAGAGACAAACGGGTCCGGAAAAGAATCAAGAAGAATCAGAAGGTCTCCGAAATATTTAAATGACTTTTATAGATTTTAAACTTTTACTGGAAGGGAAGAATGTGATAATTATTTAACCTGTATTTATGAATTTATATATATTGTTCACCTTAGTTCTCCACCACTCTTTAGTTGTCATTGTCAATTAATAGTTGTCATCATTAATTTACTGTTGTCAGTATTTTCTGTTTAATAAAGCCAATCTTTTGGTAAATCTGTCTAGTTTATTACATCAGGCTAGTAGGCATAAATTAGAAAAACTCAATAAAAAAATCACTGGAATTTGTAGCTAAAATGAGGATTTTGTTGCTCAAGCTGATTTCGAAAAATCGAAATTACTGCTATATTGATAGAAAGATAGGGAAAAATTTTTGATAAATCGTTAATTATCTGACACGATTTTGTTGCTATAAGTTAGCGATATCAAAATATTAGAATTTTTATTATAATTTTTTTGAAAACATGCTACCTTGAATGTCATTTTTCACCACGTTATCAACGGCTGTGATGTTGTTTCTGTGCAGGCAAGCACTTAATTGCCCTTATAGTACAGCAACAAAATAATTTCTAATGATCCACCGATATTTTTTATATATTTTTTTTCGTTACATGGAAATTTGGGTCAGCAAGTTTTCACGTCTTAAATATAAATTGGGGAAAATAACAACCACAACTTAACAGAACTAACCATGACCAACCAGAACTAAGGATTTTCTAAAATTTGGTTTCTCTTAGATATCTCCGGAAATACTCTAAATTTTTTAAGGTTCTAAAAGGCATATTGTTAGTCACACAAATGCGTAACTTTGCCCCAATTTAATCATCTTGGTATCTCCTATAGTTTCTGATATCCCAATGGTAAGGGTAGAATTTGAGTTACGCTGTATCCCTGTATATGTTATATATTACCACAGAATTAAGAACTAATATGATAATTATAAAAATAAAAGGACAAGTTGTTAAGTATAGTTTTGAAATCAAACTAGTCCCCTGTATCTATATACTGTTGGTAGAATTAGAATATAAAGTAAGCCTAGTTCCAAAACAATTTATATAATAATAAAATTGTTCTAAAGTGAAATGGCGTAGTTTATAATAAAGGTATATATATCAAGTCGAGTCAATGAACACTAAAACAGGCAATCTTTAAAAGTCCTTAAGAATAGCTCAGAATTTAATTATTTTTTTTATGTCTGTTTTTATACTGTTTAAAATCAGAAACCTTTTTAATGGGGGTCAGAATTATTTATACTGGGTGACAACGAAATTACTTTTAATCTTCTATTATATTAAATTAAAGCATATCTGTTGGACTAAAATATTGCATAACATTTGCCTATTACTTCCGGCTTAAAAGAAGTGGCGTGGTCTTTGATATTTCAAAATTGACATTTTCATTAGTCGTTTTCTCGAAAACGAATAAAGATTGGATAGAATAAAATACAGGTTTTATACCAGCAATGGCTTGTAAAATTCATATCTTGCAAAACATACAGGATGTTTCATTTAAAATATCTAAACTCACGCCACTTTCGGTTTAAGCGGAAGTGCTAGCCAGATGGTATTTTATACAAAATTGGCATCAGATGACAAGGTATATCATGCTAAAATTTAAAAGCGATGCTTGCGTTTAAAAAAATAACAGGTTTGGTATTGAATTTTGTTATAATTATATATATATATATATATATATATATATATATATATATATATATATATATATATATATATATATATATATATATATGTTTGTGTGTGTACATTTGTATTTTTCCGGTTTACAATCCATGTGTCAGTAGATGAATTTTCACGACGTTTTTCTAACATCTCAGTTGGCATTTCCAAGTGATGCTTTCTGACTGGCTGCTCGAATTTCCAAGTCGGGCAGGGGAAAGGGTCCAGGGGAAAATATCCCAATCTATTAATAATTAATTTAATTCTTAATAGATTGGAATATTTTCCCTTTATTAAAAATGTTGCATATAAAGAACGAATTTAAATTATATTATTATTAAAAGTGAAGCAATCAGAAAACAAAAAGAAAAAAAAACTAAATTAAACAAGAAATTTTAATTTACATTTTTAAAAGAACTTAAATTTAAATGTGCTCCTATATATTCTGTAACTATTATTTTTTGAAAATATTAGGTAATTTAAAAAATAGTATTAGAATAATGGTATTTATTTTATATATCGGGTGGTGCGTCGCCAACCGGAACATAGGAAATCCTATGTTAACTCGAAGGTGGTTAATTATTGGTTTCCCTCTACATTTTACCGAAAAAATGTAACATAACTTTTTGAAGAGACCAATCTGACAAACCCTCGTGCCAAGTTTCAAAAAAATTAAATAAGCGAATCTTGAATTATTCAATTAAATGTAATTGCAAAATTACCAAATTTTCGGTTCAGGTAAAACCAAACCACCAGCCACCAGCCACCAGCAAACAATTTGTTATAAGGCTTTGTTAAATCTGCATACAGCCGAATACAAGGAATGTTTTTTTTTCGTTTTATCAATCTTACAACCATTACATTCAAAGTAAAAGACACATTAACATTATTTTTTTATCAAACCTTTTATTTAATGTATCGATTAAGTTTAACCAATAACAATTATTACTATCGATCATTAAAAAAATAATTTTATCATACTAGAATTTAATTAAACCAATAGCAGTATCCAAAATATTTTCAATTTATTTTCCCATTAAGCCTATTTGGTCCATTTCAATCATTAAACGTATTGTCAGTAAATTCGAGTTCAAAGCCATCGCAAGAAATAATTGTAAATGTTTAACTCAGAAGATCTAAAATAAATCCGAAAAAAGACAGAACTGAACTCTTAATATTTTACTAGGTGTAGAAAAATAAAATTAAATAAAATACAATTACTTTTTTAAAAATAATAGACAATTACATAAAAACATTAATTAATCAAATGTTCAAACAACCCCCCATTAATAGCTAAACAATATCCCAACTGATCATAAAATTAATTTCTAACGTTGCTAAGTTGATATTGCGAAATTTTATTACATTCTAACAAAATAGCGTTTTGTAACTGGTTTAGATTCTCAAATTTACACTTTTATAAATGACAATTTTTAAGTGATCCCACAGAAAGAAGTCATTCGGTAATTGATCAGGTGACCTGGCTGGACAAAAATCTGGTACCGTAGACCAATAATATTGCCGTTAAAAGGATTTTTCACGTACTCTCTAACCATACGGGCATTTTGGGCAACCATCCATTTGGTTCCAGATCATTTGATCTTCCCGAACAACTTCTTCCAAGGCGGGTCCAATTTGATTTTGAAATAAGTCCTAATAGGTTTCTGCTGTCAGGTTATAGTCCATAAAAAAGGATCCAATGAAATGGTGTCCTACGAATACATTTGTTTTTTGGGGATATTGTGTCCGAGTATGAACAAAGCGATGTTCATATTCTTGGCTCCAATATCGGCAATTCTGAACATTTGGTTCATTTTGAGGGTAAATGTACATTCATCGGTAAAACAAATATTTCTTAAAAAATTCCTATCGTTATTTGCTCTTCCCATTATTTTAAATCAAAATGACATTTTTCGCTCTTCATCTCCTTTCTGCAGCTTTTAATGTTTTTCAAATATATACGAATAATATTTGTGTTTTTTCAAAGTGCACAATACCGTTGTAAGATGTTTATTTACTTCTTGCCCAAGAACCCTCGTACTAACCATTTTGTTTTCCTCCACACTCAGTAGAATATTAAGATCTCTGTCTCTCTCGAACTTACTGACAATACGTTTAATAGTTAAAATGAACGGAATGGGCTTGGTGGGGAAATAAACTGAAAATATTTCAGATACTCCCATAATGCCACTTAATTATGTATACTTTTTCTTCGATTGAATAATTCTTTTTTTTTTAAATACCGACTGCCACTGATTTATTGACACTTTTCCTCATGTCAGGGACAATATTCATTTTACTGGTGTCTGTTTGGTTTTACCTGAACAAAAAATTTGGTAATTTTGCAATTACATTTAATTAAATAATTCAAGATTCGATTATTAAATTTTTTTGAAATTTGGCACGAGGTCTTGTCAGATTGGTCTCTTCAAAAAGTTATCCTACATTTTTTCTGTAAAATGCACAGGGGAGTCAATAATTGACCCCCTTAAAATTTACATGGGATTTCCTCTGTTCCGCTCGGCGACGCACCACCCGGTATACTAAAAATTTATATGCCTTTACATTGTCAATCTACGTTTGTATACTAAAAAGTATTTAAAAACAAAATTATTATTTTTTAAATAATTTATTATAGAATAAAATTGTTAAGATGTGGTCTGATTTTCACTACCTTTTTAAATATGTAAATTTTGTTTTGTTTTTGTATGAATAAAAAAATCTTTAAAAAAGTATTTAACGAAAATAAAAGAAATATCTATATTTTGAAGAAGAGCCTCGAGAAGAGCTAAAAACTTTTTTTTCTGAATAATTGTACTTCCCTTAAAATAATCTTATTTACCCATAAAACATATTTTAATGATGTTTAAAATTAATTACTTTTAAAGTTTTCATATTTGAAACTTTTTCAATCTTCTACTTATCTATCATTACTTACTTGACATTGTAGCAATTTATCAGAGTTAATCCGCAAATTGTAGCCGCAGCAAGCAATCTTACAGCCTCAACAGGAGCTCGGCAGTCACCCCAAAAGGGTTGAATAATGTATTGAGCAAACGTCATTGCTGTGATCGCATTGCCGGTCGGAACGAGGATAAAAAGAGCTATCCAGAGATAGAGAAAAGCTGGAAGGGGGCCGAAAGCTTCCATGATGTACGCATAATCCCCACCTGATTTGGGGATCATGGTACCTGAAAAAGATAGGTAAAATTAGTATCTAACAAAAACTACATTTGAGGAGTTCGTGTTTAAAACCAGTAATATCCACTTTTGTAAAATTTTCAGGAATCGAAAAAAGCCTTTATGTCTTTTGGAATACATAATTATTCTAATACATTTCCGATGATTTCACACTGTTTCTATCGTTTTTGTAATAAAGTTTTATCATATCTTGTTTTTCTTCATTCGTAAGGGCCATTTTTAGCAACACTGTAATTCGAATGAAAACAAAATGATATTTAAATGTGACAGATTAAAAAAATCAAAGCCTACTATAGTATAAAATATTTTTCTTTAATATTTTGGTGCTGAAAGGCAATAAAAATGACCACTTAAAAATGTAAAAATTCCAAACTGCGCCCATGGAAAAAAAAAGTTGATGTTGGTTTAAGAAAAACGAAACGTCGTAAGCGATTTATAATTTTGCCAAAAGATAAAACTTAAAAAGTTCCAATAAGAATGTATTTTTAGATTTTCTCTACCTTTTAAAATAAACTCGTAAAGAAATAAAATCCAAAATACGGGGTGCCTCGCTTATATTGCAAAATATTTTACACGAGGGCTCCCTGGCAAAAAAAAAAAAAAAATTTAAACGCAAGTCCTAAGCTTCTTAATTTTTAAACTATAGGGCGGTAAAGTTTTAAGAAAAAAAGTACTATTTTATAGCTAAACTGTGTCGTCAAGATGGGAGAAATAATATTTAATTTTTTGTTTTTCCTCAGGTTTCTCCACTAAAAAAGTAATAAAAATAATGTAAAAAATCTGTTTTTTATATTGACTTTAGCCTTAAGGAAATTTACTTTGCACTCTTAAAAAAGAAAAAAATAATTATCAAAAGCTCGAGCATTTTGTAAAAAAGATGTATACAGGTTGTCTCAGAAGTAATGGGACACAGAGCAACAGCAGATTCCTTAGGTCGAAATAATGCAATTAACGTATACTTGCGTTATCCCAAAGTTGATAATAACTAAAATACAGGGTGTTAAACTTTTAATTTTGTTTTCGTTTTTTCGTAATGATTTCTTAACTAAATGACATAGTGGTACAAAACTGGGGATTCGGGTGTTCTATGAGGCGAGAAGTTATAATTTGTCCATACTTTTGATGTTGCTGGTAGAGGGCGCTAGTTACGGCCTACCCCACTTGTTTTAGATGGCATAACTTTTTTTAACCTTAGTATATTGACCTGTTTATTAAAAAAGAAGTTAATATAATTCCTTCTGCGTCAAAAACGTATACCTTATTTAGGTCTCTAGGAGCAACTGTTTTCGAGATAAATGCTTTTTAAAGGACCCCGCAATTTTCCTATGGAAATTGGTTTTCGGCCAATTGTTTTCAAACTTTGCAAAGTAGTAGTTTTTAAGACGCTGATTAAAAGTCTCCACGGGCATAAAACTCAAAAACCCTTCTAACCCCCCCAAAATCAGCATTGAAGGTCACTAGGGATTTGGAGACTTTTGAGGGTGATTTTGGGGAGGTTAGAGGGGTTTTTGGGTTTTGTGCCCGCAAAGACTTTTAATTAGCCTATTGAAAACTATTACTTTGCAAAGTTTGAAAACAATTGGCTGAAAACCATTTTTCCTAGGAAAATTACGGAGTCCTTTAAAATGCATTTATCTCGAAAACAGTTGCTCCTAGATACCTAAATGAAGTATACGTTTTTGACGCAGAAGGAATTATAGTAACTTCCTTTTTTAACAAACAGGTCAATATACCAAGCTTAAAAAGTTATGTCTTCTAAAACAAGTTTGGTAGACCGTAGCTAGCGCCCTCTACCAGCAACATCAAAAGTATGGACAATTTTCAATTTCCTGCCTAATAAAACACCTAGATCCCCAATTTTGCACCGCTATGTCATTTATTTAAGGAATTATTACGAAAAAAACGAAAACAAAATTAAAAATTTAACATCCTGTATCTTAGTTATTATCAACTTTGGGATAAGGCAAGTTTACGTTAATTTCATTATTTCGACCTAAGGAATCTGCTGCTGCTCTGAGTCCCATTACTTCTGGGACACCCTGTATATACATATAAAGTAACATTTAGTGGATTATATACATATACACAGGTAGTTAAATACACGGTTTATCGGTAGTCTATAAACATTGTTGTTACATCACCTGAATTAAAGTTGGCTGACGAAATTTTATTAAAGGTAAATGTACTAACAGAGCCGCGCGCCCGAAATGATGCAACTTTTTAAAACCTGAAGTAAGTATACCATTCATTTATAATAGTCTAGGGGCAAGGGTACATGTAACGAAATATAAAATTATTAAGGAAAGAAGCTAAAAAAATACTTGTTTTGAAATCCTCAGCAACACAGTTGTGGGTAGTTGATAATTGTAGATAACTCTTTTTAGATATATATGCTTGATACCAACGAGCTATCTAGAATTTACCTATAATATTAAGTGGCTGAGGGCTGCAGTCCATTATCGCTATTAGAATTGAATAAAGGGGATCCGGTGTCAATTAGTTCCATTCGACTTGAAAAAAATTAATAATACAGAAGAAAAGAACACATTTTTTTAGTAAATTTTAATAAGAATAAATCCGAAAAAATGCATTTTTGCAGAGAAAAATAAAATTAAAAGTCAAAAAATCACTATGTTTTTAGGTTAAATAAAAGGCAAGATTTTGCGACTTTGTCGGATCAAAAAAAGAATATTTAAATTTAGCTTTAAAGCATTCTGGATTAAATAATAATACACAAATTACAAAAAAAATACATAAGGTAATTATCTGGAAGTGAGGTTCACCCTATTTTTGCCTATAAAAAAATCGAAAAATTAAGATATCAGACTTTTTCATTTTGTTTGACGGCGCATTTATGATAAAGAAAATTTACAATTTAATGAAGAAAACCTAACAACAACTAACCAGGAACTACCCAGAACTGGGTAATAGTTTGGAAGTTGTTGTTTGTTAGTACAGACTAGTTTTTTCTATAAAAAAAACTTCATTTTTGGTAAATGAAAAAAAAAACCTTCAATAATAACAAATTATTAGAAGACATCTGGCAACATTGCTTATTCAAGGAGGAAATCCTAAATAAAACGACATCGTATCATCTCCTTTTGTATGTATTCTTTCTCACTATTTTTCATGTTAGTCGGCCATATTACTTTAGTATACTTTATATGGGAAATAAAGAAATTACGAGAGAAATTATTTAATTTTGTGATAATGTGGGTGAGAAATTATTTTTTTCAGACCCTATGTGTTTTATTATGGTGTAACAAACAAGTAAAAATAAATATATTTCAAAATATTGCTAAAAGTTTACCGAAGCCGAATTAAGGGGCACCCGTATAAAAGGGATGTTTATAACCTTATAAGGAACGTTCAAATGTTAATTATCATCTTTATTACCCATCCTATATAATTCCTCCGGTCGTGTCCGTTACTAATTTTTTCAATAATAGTGGAGTAAAATTTGGAAGAAAAGTCGCTTAGTTATCGAGAAAAAAAAACCCGGGGATAGAACCAAACCAGACTTAGTAAGATTCTTTAATAAGGTAAGCGTGTACACGAAATCACTTTTTACGACCTTTTTTAGTGGTCAAGAGCTTTTTTATTTCGAAAAAAACCCAAAAAAAAATCGGTTTTCAATAAAACACGTATTTTAAGTTCTCCACTGCTATATCTTTAATTATATTCATGCTATCAAGTTAATTTTTTTTTAGATTAAAGTAGACACAATAGCGCTTCAAACAACGTCCCACTTGAAGCTGATATTTTTGTTAAATTTTAAAATAGTACGAAACTCAAAATTGTTATTTTTAGTAGCGTAATTTTAGGCAATTGAGAAAAAGTTTATTATTGAAAATTTATACATACATGCTGCGTACAAATTTAGCTTATGTTTAAAAAAAGTTTTTAGAACAAAAATTTTTTATATTCTTTTATAGTATTGAGTCAGTGATATTTTTAACGGCCAAAGTCATATTTTGCGCGCGGCTTAGCGAGCCGGCCGACTACAAAGATCTTACGGTCCGGTGGAAGTGTAGTAGGTAGTTAAAATTGTATCAACAGGTTTAAACGCAGATCTAAAGGGGTGCTTAAGTTGTTTAGAAAAAGAAAAATTTAAATATCCAAAACAGGTGGGTAGATTTTTAAACCCATACAAAAAATATCAATCATTGTTATTAATTACCCACCTAATTAGTAGGTTTATTAAACTTTTTTGTTGGTTGCTGGTAAAAAAACCACCCACGGGATTCGTTATTTTTTGATTATACATTCAAAACATATTATTTTTGAATCATTTTTAGCAACAAAAAATTGCGGATGCTTTATGTCTTTAATTAAATTTGAGAAATATAGTACATACATTAAATATAAACTAGGCTTTTAAACGTCTTTTTTAAACAGGAATATATAATTTTTTCCATATAAAGAGATGATACGATGCTATTCTTTGACATGTCTGAATGCTGCTTGAATAAGCAATGTTGCCAGACTTTTTGTAATAATTTGTTATTATTGAAGGTTGTTTTTATAAAAAAACTAACCAGAACTAACAAACAACAACTTTCAAACTATGATCAAGTTCTGGTTAGTTCCGGTTAGGTTTTCCTCGTTAAATTGTAACTTTTTTTTTATTATAAATGCGCCGTTCTGGTCGGTCATGATTAGTGCTGGTTAGTTAAAGCGGCTTTTTATTTTCCCTAATTATATTTGTAACTGGCTTAAATTCAAATATTTTTGATTTAATGCAAATTATCCTTATGGTAACGGCAAAGTTTTTTATGATAAATTAATAATATTTACGTTTAGCAACACTGTAAACGTCTTGAAGCGATGGATGAACTTATTACATGTAAATCGTAAATAGTGAAAATAAAATGTCAAATAATGACCAATTTTTAGAATTTTTATTGCGCTTTTCTTGGTGAAAACCACATCATCCGCATTTTTTTGCCTTAAATAATAATACTTAAAGAATATTTTACATTGCAAATTTAAAAATCGTCCAATTCCGTGGGTGATTTTTTTTACAGACCCAAAAATGTAATATGTAAGTAGTTATTTAGGCGCTTCATTAGTAGCATTTTACGTAAATTTAATCAATTTCTGCCTTAACATCTTTAATAACGAAATTTACACTCCTTACAACATTTTAGTCCTTCTTTTACACAAGTACATGTAGGAAATTCAATTTTGAGTTGACATAAAGCCATTGCACTACGTATTATGGCAGCAGCTCTTAATAAAGTTTAAATTTTGGACATTTCTTTAGAAAGTTAAAGATCTATCTGAACATCTCTACCAATACTCGCAGAAAAGGTAGATATTGTCGAACTATTTTCGGGTAGGTTCGGAAACCGTTTTCCTATTTTTGTGCGATTTTATGTTTCTTTCAGAGATGTAGTGGCTGTAATAATTTAAGATATTTCTCATCAAACGCAAATAAATCTTTATAGTCACGTAATTTAGATATCATATTAATGTCGTTTCTATTCCCGACAGCTTTATTACTTTTTTGATAGGTACCTTTTCTACTACCTAAAAAGATTCAGTACTATGTAAAAAAATAAATACCCTAAACATGATTTATAAGGATAAAATTGAAATTCGTATTTTGTTTCAGTACAAAATATAAACTAATATAAAGGTACCAACTATACTATGTAGGTACATAATAATATTTAAATTACTTGTTTAAACATATTTTTTATTTAACTTTTCTTCTTTTTATTTTTACTATTGTTGCAAAACAATACATTTTCCTAATATTAAAAGTATCGCCTTTAAGTTTTAGTGTCACAATAATTTGAAGGACCGGCGCCACTGTCTGATTGCAAATTATGATAATAGTTTTGAGAATCTGTGTAAGATTTACGACAGTCTATAATATTTTATTTTCGTTTCGCCATTTAAAATAAAAAAAATTTTAACAGAATTTCTTTTGCTAGATTGTCCTGCCTTTTTTCAGCACTTGATAGTAATGATAACAACCCTTGTATTCTAGGTCTTTGTACAACAGATTTGTATCCATCATAATGGATCATTTTTTTAAATGAAAATTCGGTGCCTTGACAAGAAAAAAACATAAAGTAGCAAAAGATTTAATTTTTATTGTCGGTCGGCTTTGCTTTTTATATGTCCATTATTACGCCACCTGCGGGAAGCGGCACATTATAAAAAGCAAGGCGCCGCCAAATCTTTTTGCAACTTTATGTTTTTTTTCTTTTTCAAGCGGCACCGAATTTTCAAAATTAAAATATCAACTTACAAATTTTTTACAATTAATTCGCTTCATTGTATTTAAAAATTCTAAATACATACAGCACACTCTAAATTTCGACACCACCACTACTAATGTATTACTCGCACGCTATCCGCACGCTATTGGATCCCGATAATACTTTTTTACGTCTGAAAAAAAATCGCTGTTGCCAAACGATACGCTTTAGGAATTTTTTCAAAACTTTGTTATTAATTGGCTATATTTTCTTCGCTGCATGTATGAAAATATCTTTAAAATAAAGTTTATCGATTGTAAAATTTCAATACAAAAAATATATATTAGTTTATCTGATTTTTAAAGGCATGAAAGTGCAAATTGTGCCCAAACAGTTTATAAGGTTAAAAGCGCTATAGTTTGAGCTTTAATTTGACACAACAAAATTTTTGGTATATTTGATAGTTTTAAAGTTGTGACGGTGGAAACCGAAAAAAAATATATATTTTTTTTAAATTTAAAAAAAATCACTTTTTATTAATTTAAAAAGTTCGAGACCACAAAAAAATGTCGTAAAATACGATTTCATGTGCACGGTGACATACTCAAAGGAACCTAACTGGTTTGACCTGGTTCTACGCCAAAAATCACTCCGCTATAATAATATTAAAAGCTACTTGCGATGCGTAAAAATATTTATGCATATTTACAGTTTGTTTAATTTGTAAAATGGAGCATCTACAAACTAAACAAGACACAAGACAGATCCCGAATATTTTGAAATTGATTTAACATAACAACTTTTTCCTAAAGTTACAGATTAAAACTGCTGACTTTTCCTTGAAACTGCACATATACAGAAAGTCCATAGGTTCAAAATTAAAGTAGATACCGTCAAACTACTCACCTAATATTTAAAATAAAATCGTTTATGAGACTATATACTTCAAACTAATTTACCAAATAAATGTATTATCTTAGAGTTGTCAGGTTCTAATAGATCAGGCATTTAAAAAAAATCTTTCTGCTTTAAATCTTGCAAACCTCTCAGATATTATAACCTACAAAATAAGAGGCCAATTAAAGTTATAATTTATGTCTGTGGTCACATATTAAAGGCTTTAATTACCCATTAAAAAAGATATTTACAAAAATATGATATCTATTATAATAATGTGTCATACAACTTTAAACGAATACAACCTCTTTTTTGTGTGCACTTTTAGTTTACGCCTTTACAGCTAGAAAGAATGTTATTTTTTAAGCATACTCATAGATATTTGCCCAAAAAATATGTTTGTTTTATATTTATGTTAATTTAAAACATTTTCACCCCCTCAAAAACTATTATCGTATGTATGCTTAACCCAGACAATAAGAATAAAAACTTTATGTTAGTACCAAAGCTGGTTCTGATTAGTTTTAGCGTTGATTGAGAAGTGGAAAGATACGCAATACGTATGTTAAAACGCGTGCACTATGCCCATCTCTTTCTTTAGACAACCCTACTCACCCCTTTACACCTTTGCCATAGTTTTCAATCCTCGACTTGTGGCGCCTTTATTTTTTTTTTTGCTCATTAGGGCTTATTAAAAAGCCAAGACATACGTTTAACCGTTGAAGAATGTTTAATGAATTTTTCGTATAATTTAAATATATATTGTGGAAACTAATCCGATATTTAGTTTCAGCACTGTGATTAAAGAAACAAAAAAAGCTTTTATACTTTCGAAAAGTAAAATAATATAAATATTGATTTTAATTTGTTGTGTGTGCATAATTAACGTTGATTTTTATTAATATTGTTTGTATAACCAAAAATAACACAGGGAATTTTCCAATTTCCAAATATGCCTCTTGTGTAAAAAACTAAAAAGTATTTCCAATGGGTTATTGGACCAAGAAATCCCATATCTTTGTAACCTTCAATACAATCATTGGCTTTATTGTAGTCTAACTCAGGTTTTAGCATAATTTCATCAAATAGTACTGCACACACGCTTTTTTTTATCCATTGTTTTTACTTTCATAGAAAACTTTTTGGTTAATGTGTGTTCAAGACCTGTTTTTAAGTTAATTACTTTTAACCATGACTAAATTTACGCACAAGGTAGAGAAAAAATAGCTTATTTCTTATAAAATTATAACAGCTAGGCGATTTGTTATAAACATATAGAGAAAATTTTTTTTCCTTAAGTTTACAGCAATTTTATTACGTGTTGGTAATTGCATAATAAAAAAAAGTTTTTACCTAACATTTTTATCTTTAAATAAACTAGATAAAATATTTTCTTTAGTGGCTTTTTATTTGGTCGAAAATTTTGCATCTGTTTTGCTCTATTGCTTTTTTTAAAGTATCAATATTTAGACTTCAATTAAACAATCGTTTTCTTTATCTGTGACTTTGTCGATGTATCGTTATTTCGCACACTTCTTGTACTATTTTAGGAACTTTAGTCGTTCTGGATGTGCTAGGTACAGGACGCATAAGTTTCGCGAGTGTAATGGGAAAAATTACGTCGTCGTTTTCATTGGTATTATCTTCAACCGTCTGGGTTCTTTTTCTTAAATAAGTTTTCATGTCGTGTTCTGAAGGGAAAAACATTTCTAGACTTTCTATTATTTTTGATTTCAATAAAAAACTTTTATGTTTTTATTTATGACCGTTTGCACCAGTCACTGTAAGAATTCTTCATTTTTTTATGAAATTAACTACCAAAAACAAAATTTTGTATAGGTAGTGATTTTTTCGGGACGGGGTTTTGCAATATGTAAAAATTTAAATGAGTTACACAAATAGCTTTTTTCTTAAGCTAAACCTTTTCCATAAAATATAATTTTTAAAGATTTATTATTTAATGAATTTTTGGAAAATATTTTGTAATTAACTTTATTATTTGGTGTATTATACCACTTTTTGAATATGTTAAAAACCAATTCCTATATTTTTTTTTAAAATAAAAAGTCAAGTGCTCTTCTCTTTTCTGTTTTTTTTTAGTCAAAAATTATAGTTATTGACAAAGCTTATTTTTTTACGCCCTATACATAAAGAATGTTTATTAATTGAGGGCCGATAATATATATAGATCTTGCGTGATTCTAATAAGAAAAGGTAATATAAACAATTACCCAAAACTTTTTAATTTTTAAACTGAAAGTGTTAAAAATTTTTTCATTATAATTTTCCTATTACTCTTCGATATCTTTTTTGAAATATTTTTACATTTAGTACCACTATTTAAAATTTAATTTTTGTAGTATTTCTACCATGGTTGGTGCCTACAAAAATTTAAAATTATTATTTGCTTTTTGGAAAAATCAGTGGCGTACCATTTTTATTCAAACAAAAATATTTACTTTAAACCCCATACGGACGTAACTGGTAAAAAAAAAAAATTCTTACTTAAAAAATGTTTTTAATATAATAAAAACATATCTAGAAGCGGAAAATTATAATAAAAAAAATTATTTTTCCATGAAATTTTAACACCCTGTATTATGGGCCTTAACTAATAAAACCCAGTATTATGCCAATAAATAGTTAAAAATACTTTTTTTTCTTTAATATGCAAACATGCCCTTTCTTTCTATAAATTTACCACAAATGTAAATCCAAGTTATTGTTTTGTAGTGTAAAATGATAAAATAATGGTGTAACAATAGCACAAAATTAAACAAGAACAATTTTTTTTTTAATCCATTTGGTTTGAAAATAAATATGTTTTTAAACTTATAAACGTGGGATAAATGAAAATGAAAGCCTGTACAAACATTTCTTTAGTTTCAAAATCTAAAAGTGATCATCATTTTTAACCATGTCAATAAGTATTTTAATATTTAATACTGATCGATGGTTTAGGTTTATTATTTGGCAAAGTTTCCAGGATCCATAGGATCGATGATATTTATAAATTATAAGGATCCCTAACTTTCATAAACTTACACAGGATGCAAATTTAATTAATTTTGTATTAGCGACATTCTTTCGAAATCTGCTGAAGTCATTTACATAAAAAAATATTCACTTTTCATAAGAATTCTAAAAAATAAAATAAATATTCCCTAAAAATAAACTAAACATGGTTATTTAAAACTTTTATTTACCTTTTTGTTTTGTGAAAATAAGAAGGTGGTGAAAATATAATAATAACCCCATACCTTTTACTCATGTCCCAATTATTAATAGACAATAAATACATGTATATTATTTCTTTAGGCTGGAAAACCCGGAGACTGTCGGCGTCAAGATAATAATATGCGAAATCCTCGTTAATCAATTGAACGTACGTAAAATATTTAAAAACACTACTTGCGAAAACTCCTCTCAATGACTAGATCTGTGATTGATAGGCGAAGAATGGGAATAGCCGTTGCCGACAATTTCTACGCATTCAAGCGATCGCATGCAGAGCCATCATCCGCGACGCATTTTCTTCGTCACGATTTAGCCCGTAAATATGCGCATCTTCCCACTTCTCAATCAACGGTTTTAGTTAGTTATTATATTAAAAATCAAGTCTACCGCACTTAAAAGACCCAAATAAAACGTTAAGTACACGGGTGCAAGCCAAAGGAAAATATTTTAAGCAGTTATGTCACAACAGCTAAAGGATCTGCGTCCTTTTTTTAAATTAAAAAATATTTTAAATCTTACTTTCTGCATTTAAACTAAATTACCATGCTAATATTACTTGTTCCTCAATGAGTGGTATGATATAGCGTTTGAGTTATATAACACGAGAGTTATATAACCCAAACAAAATATATTACCGCAGATGAAGATGTTTGGTGCAGGTCGCAGGTTGCCAATTTTGCAAAATTAATCAATGCGTATTATATTAAAAACGGAAAAACACATAAAAACATAAACGTTATGTTAAATAAAATAAAGTGGATAAATGTTAAAAATGTATTATTACTTTACGTTTATACGTTTTTATTATTATTTTTAATGTCTGACATAATTTGTTAACATTAAAAAAAATTAAAGGTGTCGTAGTGTCTCAACAAGACATATTTTTTGCCTGGATATTTATCAAAAAACATACTATTTGAATTAATTTTTTAAGGGTCTCTTATTCGGTTAAATAAACTAGTTATTATTAAATCGGAAAACAGTCATAGACAATTTTAAAAAAATATATATTAACGAAACACAATACCTAAAAAAAACTAGAAAAAAAACCGACAATTTAATGTTTAAAAAGCTGAATAATTTGTAAATAGGTTTTTAAAATATTCTGAATTATTCTTTTTACTGACTACTAAAAAGAAAAAATAGATACACTTTTCAGAAAACATTTAAATCTCTAATTCTATTTTTAGTAGACAATGAAAACTAAACATATTAGCTAAAATGAACACCAAAGTGTTTTAATAATTCGGATTAGCGCGCTTCCTCCCGGAAAAAGTGACATGAAAATCTCGCTCCACTCTTATCGGAGATGTAATACTGGAACATAGTCATTTAATAGCATATTAAGTATTTTTTCAATTTTTAGAGATAATTTCTGTGCCCTGTGATTTTATCTTCAGTAGGTTACATCCTAGAATTAGTAAGAAAATTTCGGCAAACTGGTTTGGTATAAAAAAGGCTCGAAAAAAGGTATATGAAATTCGGGTGAGAAATGAGGCAGAAGAGGGAGCTGATCTGGTTCAACTTGTTATGAACCCAACTACGAGAAAACTTTCGAATGTAAGGGGAGTTTTGCAGACCATTATACAAAAAAATAAATGACACTCATATAAAATTGAACTTCTTCAAGAATCGAATAAAGATGATAATACCCGCCGTTTTTGAATGAAACGTTTCTTGTTAGAGAAGTGCTATCGAGTGGCCTGCCAAATCACCCGGTTTATCTCCCCTTAATTTACCCCAAATTACTATGTGAAATCAGAAAATTGATGAGTTGACATAAATTAAACATTAGAGAATTATGGCACATTCTAAATAGTGACTGGCCGTATTACTGATCGGCCTTATTTAATTACTGACTGCCACTACTTCGATACCGTAAAAAGAGTTACGGCACAATAGTTTTGTGGTGACAGCTATTTTCCCGCGCCTGCGAAGTTATGAAGTTTGGTTGTTTATATATATTTAACCTTAGTTTCTCTTTTTGAAATCTCTAAGTTAATTTGTTGATTATTTTTTGGGTTTTCTCTGCCATTATTTTTTAATTTTCTCAATATTTTCACATTATTTCAAATTTGAATTTATAATACTTTTACAAAGATTTCGTATACGTTTCAACAATAATGGAAGAAATATTAGAAGCTGCCATTCTTGGTGAGGCAAATGACGGCGACGTAGAGTTTCTGATATTGGAAAATGTCTTAATTAACAGGGACAATATACAAAATCAAAATAACCTTGGGCGTAATAATTTTTCATTAGATAATTTTCATGACGAAGACGTTAAAAAAATGTTTCGATTTGCAAGGCAAGATATCCCAAGACTAGCTAATCTTTTGGGTATACCAGAGGAAGTAAGGACAGAAAGAAGGATTAAAGTTAATGGTGTGTACAATAAAAAAATAATTTACAATATTAACATTTTGTTGCCTTTCATGTATCTTTTTTTTAAATTGTTTTGTACTTTTAGGTGTAACTGCACTTTGCATCTTACTAAAAAGATTTGCTTACCCAAACCGGTTACAAGATATTTCTGCAATATTTAATTTATCTCCACAATCAATATCAGAAGTGATAAGAACAACAGTTGATATTATAATGGCAAATAATGGAAGACTATTGAATAATTTACAAAATTTGCAGTGGCTGAACCAAAATAAGTTGATGTATTATTCACAAGTAAGTAGATGGTTTTTGGTTTCAAAATTCATATATAACTCATGCTCTCAATAGAACCGTTCACAGAGAAATAACAAATCAATTAGCTTCATTTAGGCCTGTGGAAATGGTCATGTGCCAATTATGAAACTGCCATGTGACTGTTTCAGTAAAATATGACTAGCACTGACTGGTTTGGGATTTCTCCTTAAAACAACCTATTAATTTACTTGTGCTCTTTAATTTATTTTTATTGTATTTAATTTTTAGGCTGTTCGTAGAAAAGGAGGTGCTGTAGAAAATTGTTGGGGGTTCATTGATGGAACCGCCAGACAGATATGTCGGCCATCAGTGGACCAAGAAAATTATTATTCGGGACACAAAAGGTACCATTGCCTTAAATACCAGTCTGTGTTGTGTCCAGATGGGATAATTGTTAGCTTAAAAGGTGCATATGCAGGCAGGAGACATGACGCAGGCATATTCAGAGAATCATTACTTTATAATGAGCTAGAACAAGTAACTGTTTTTGGTGATCAGAAGTTCTGTCTGTATGGAGATCAGGCCTATGGCTTAATGGAGCTGCTACTAACTCCCTTTCAAGGCAGGCATGAAAATTTGGAACCCCACCAACAGCAGTTTAATCATTCAATGAAAACGTTGAGAGTTTCAGTTGAGTGGGGCTTTCAGAAAGTTTTGCAACAGTTTGCTTTTATAGATTTTAGAAAAAATCAAAAACTCCTTATGCAAGATGTAGAATCAATGTATAAAGTGGCAGTTCTATTGACAAATTGTCATACCTGTCTTTATGGCAGTCAAACAGCAACATATTTTAATACTATACCACCTACTCTAGATGTATACTTAGGTGTTCAATAAAAAAAATTACCTAGAAAAATACGAATTTATTTTATTTTAAAAAATAAAAAAAAACACAGAATGTTACACCATTGATTTAAATATACAATGCATTTATTTTAATATTGACCATGGATTTTACTTTAAATATTTCCGACCTCATATTAGGGATAAAATAAAAGAGCAACAAATTTTAAACTTACTATAATCCTAAGAGTAAAGAAAACATTGCCCCAATATTTACAGGAAAAATTATTTTCTCCCCAATAATAGAATTTATTTTGTTGTTGGTCATTTCTTTATAGGTATTTTTAGTATAATAGTTTTTAGTGTCGTTAAAGTCATAAATTATATTGAAAGTTTTTTTAAATGATACTAAAAATAGTTACGTTTTCTAAA
The DNA here is from genome assembly GCA_019359885.1 of Listronotus oregonensis. NCBI lineage: Eukaryota > Metazoa > Arthropoda > Insecta > Coleoptera > Curculionidae > Listronotus > Listronotus oregonensis. The sequence goes on from JAHBCN010001904.1 coordinate 94,478, forward strand.
ATGTATTTATTATTTTTAAGATTTTTTTTAAACGTTGTGGCAATGGGTTTCTCAGTCTTCAAATAAAACCCAGTTTGGGCTTTAGCCTTCCATTTGTTGATGAAAATTGGGCATATAAATTCCTGTGGTTCACGTAAAAAACACACTGTAGGTATGTGAAAGGTAAACAAAAATACAGAAAGTTTTACTTATTTATATAAACATTCTTTTTTACAATTATGCCTAAACTTAAGAAAAAAAAATAGAAATTAAACCTAATAAGTATTCTACAATTATTATTTTTTTTATTACAAAAAATCACATTTTAGTGTCTTTGAAGTAACTGATCAATTAGTTTTTGCTGTGATTTCATTAGTTCATTTGACAGCTTTTTTTCTTCTAGTTCCACATCTACTCTCTTTTTTTCCATTTCAAGTTTCATCAAAACTTCCTTATGATGTTGATCTATTTCTTTTTCCTTTAATTTTAACTCCTTTTCTTTTAAATATAACTTTTTCTCTTCCAAATTAATTCTTCTTTCCTCCAACTCTAATTCTTTTACTTTTATTTTGTTTTCCCTCTCATTTTTTTCTGTTAAATATGCAAGGGCATTTTTTTTCAAAGGCTCTCCTCTTTTCACTCTCGTTCTAACTGGTCCTGAAAAATGTACAATTCATTATTAAGCATATTTCAAAGAACTAAAGTCTCTAAACTACTCGCTGTCAAAGTGTCACTAATGATACTTCCAAATATAAAAAGCTATCCCAGATCGACTAAATAAGTTTATGTTTGGTTGGTCTAATTTAATGGTCACCACAATAAACAAGAGTTTCAAAATGGGTTTGATTAAACATTACAACAGTAAGTAGGTGGTCAACTAGCAGTTTGTTACTTGATGGTTATTAGACTTGGTCTAAATCTTAAACTTTTTCAGTCGACCCAGGTGTATAATTTTACCTAACACTTTTTTTGCGCCACTTAGAGAAATATTATCCACCTTTGAGGTGGAAGGTGTGGAGCAGGCCAGTGGTGGTAGTGGTAACTGATTTTCCACATTTTCTTCCATAACTATTTCTTGTTCAACAATGTCTTTATTGCCTGAAAGGTAAATAATAATAATAATAAAATAAGATAAATCAAAACAAGGAGTTATTTTGTCTAAATATTTTGTGTAACCTCAGAAACAGCAGACTAATTTTAAGTGTATATTACACTTGTATATTATCTTCAAGTTTATACATAATGTTAAGAATCACCCTGTATGTTTTTAATAGGTAAGATATTTTAACATTTTTTTATACTTACAAAAGTAGTTATGGTCTATAAGCATTGGGGGTGATTCCTCTGTAGGTTCTTCTGCAATAAACTTTGTACCTTGTGAACCTCTATAGGCTCGTGCCCATCCTTCCCTTGCATTTTTTCCTAACTCCGTTAGTGTTTGTAGTCTGCTGTTGTCAGATTTTCTTTTTTGTTTAAAATCATAACTATGTTCCTGGCAGAGAGAAGTTACTTCTTGTAATAAACTGTTTTTTTCGGAAAGTGGTTCCTCAATTCCTGATCTGAAAAAATATATGGTTTATTTATTTTATATTTTTAGCTTCGTAAAGGTCAATCAATAATTATAAATATAATGAAAAAAAAATCGAAATTTAAAAAATCCACCAGGCCAGTCAACTAATTTATTCATTCCCTGGGGCCTTAAACAATTGTGACTATACCAAACAACGTTTTATACATTTATTATATAGACTTGTTAAATTTATAAGATCCGTTTAGATAAAAAAAATTGCCTAGTTAAATAAGAATGTCTAAAATCTTCTAAATGATACCCATGTCTCCTTACACTACAGACGCTCTTAATGCTTAAAGATCATTTCTTTTCTGTAGGTTGCTACGAATTTTGATTTATTTAGTGTGTAATGATGACAGCTTAAGTGCGTCTCAGATGCAAGAAAATGTTTATAAAATTATATTTTTACTTACCTAACCTCATCGACTTTAACCTTCTTTAAAAATATTTCAATTAACAACTGTAAATGTTGCTTCAGAGTTTTTACAAGAAATAGTTTTTCTGTGGTAATTGAAACATTATTTTTAATAACGTCCCAACCTTCCGGATTTAAAATCGGATTCGCATTCAAAAATTCTCGTAATAAAACGAGGTCGTCCTCATACGTAAAGCGCAACCTTGTTAATTTTGACTTATTCATTTTGCAAAAAAAAATGAATAAAAATGACAAATCAACACAAAACTTAAACAAACCGAACAAATCAAAGAAAATAGGTTAGTTTAAACAAACGAAACACCTGATATTGACAAATGACAGTAATGTCCCATCAATTTCGTTTTGCGCATGTCTAAAAAAAATAAGGACAAAAATACTGGCAACCACTATTCAGTTACAAATAAGGGCAAGGATTAATGACCGTCGTTATTTTTGGCTACATCTACGCATGCGTACCTGTCAATAATGTCAAAATAAGGACGCTTTTATTAATGACTGTCACTAGTTGTACGTGCCATAATTCTCTAAACTAGCTTTAACAGTTCTATGGATGGTAGGGAAAGGGATCACCCTCTCTTATGACTGTTTTGCTCAAATGTGGCCCCAGAATAGCACTAAATAAGATGCGCTGGTGTAGCTAAGGGAACCAATGAAAACGAAGGACCTTGATCAAGAAAAGTTTAAAACGGCGAGGTTATTGGTTTAGAACGGGTCTTGGGAGCACCAGCGACATCTTAATTAACTGCAGTTTGAGGGCCATTTTTATAATACAGAGATGATGATCCTTACCTCTAGAATCCATGAACAGTTCGGTGCTTATGGCCGGTTGCACCAACAATTTTAAGGCACCCTTAGCACAAAGTAAACCTTAAAATGGTCAAACAAGCAATGTGATTGGCTAGATTGGAGATTTAAGGAATACTTAATGCTAAGGGTCTCTTAAAATTGTTGGTGCAACCGGCCATTAAACACTTATGACTTGTTATTAGAAGCAAGAATGAGCTCGACCTTTTGAAATAGCCCCATTTGGATAAATATGAGACGATTTCGCCACGTTTTGGTAGGTACTTTGGTTGGTCAGAAATAGTGATGGGATAATTCGAATTAAAAATAATCGATAATCCGATTATTGAAATAACCGCTATCATGCGATTATTCAGATTTAATTTTTTTTTTTGATTTAAATTTTATTTTTCGTAATTCAAATTAAATCTGAATAATCGCATGATAGCGGTTTTTTCAATAATCGGATTATCAATTATTTTTAATTCGAATTATCCCATCACTATTTCTGACCAACCAAAGTTACCTACCAAAACGTGGCGAAATCGTCTATGGATTGGTTTTTTTTCCGCTTATCAGATGTCTAGCTACCCCAAATTTCAATTAAACCATAGAAAAATGTTTTATTTTTCTATGTGGTTAGACCACAGCACAGCTATCTAAAACTATAAAAAGCTGTAATTAAGCAGATTCGGGCTTGTAATATTTGTGTGTGTGTGTGTTTTGTGGTGGGTAAATTGTCTCTTGGCTAACAATTTTTGTGTTTTTGCTTCACTGTTATCTACATTTTTTTTAAATATTTATGATGGAGAACGACGATAACGAAGGGCTATCACCTATATCAAAGGAACTCGTCGAATTAATGTCCAAAAATTTACATGATGAACTGGGGTGCAACAACCGGGAATCTATAACATTTTCTGCGTCTTCTTTAACTGAAGCCGAAAAGTCTAAGAAACTTGATAATTATTCCTCTGTTGGATTAATTAAAGAAGAAGGTGACGATCTTGATGATGTATTTATAGAAAATAGAACTTCCAATAGTTCAATAATAAAAATAGAGCCAGAAGGAAATGTTTTTGAAAATGAACTCTTTTTGAGAAAAGCTAATAAGGATTCAGATTTAGATAAGTAAGTTGTTGTTGTCAGCTGTGACTCTAATAATAAGTATAATGTTATATTTTACTGGTCTAAATGTAAAATGCCCCATACAGTTTTCTCTAAATTCTTTAAAACATCATAATATTTTGACTTTCATACATTTAACTTGTATTGAATAATAATGTCATGGTTAGGGTTGCCAGGTGTCCTGGATTTAGAAGGATGAATATTTCAAGAACGAGACAGGTAAAAACAAATGCTGTTTTTAGCACATGTCAATTTTGGCATGTAGTTTTGACACACATTTTTTACAACACAATTTACTCAGACTCTCCAATTCTTGAAAAAATAATCGGGGAAATTTTTTTTACAGTCCCTAAAAATTACGATATAAAGGCTTGTTATTTATAATTCCACGAGTTCGAAGAACTGAGGGGGAATTTGATAACAAGCTTAAAATGAAAATTATTTGGTTAATTTTTAGCACGAGGGGTATTTAGGAGAAATTTAGAATGGAAAATATGGGGAGTATTATACTATTAAACAGGTTGCTCAGGCAACGAAATTTTCGCTGAAATTTTTATTTTTAACGTGTCTTTTACATTTATAATGTAATTAATTTATACATGAGTAAAATATTCTTTTAAAAAATACTTATCTTTTAATTTCGAGGCTTTTTCTCCAACTTTATCACCTTTTCACTCGAAATCATTCAATTATTAGTTCTTGAACGAAAGAGAAAGTTAATAAGTTAAAAGTAATAATTTCCAATTAAATGCATCCAGACATTCGGAGCGTCGAATTTAATTTATAATTCCCTTGATTCGTCTTTCACACCCTTATCGCCAACGGACCATTTCGAATTATTAACGGTACTCCTAAGAAGCCGTAAAAAATTAATGGTAAATTGATAATTTGGGGAGAAATTTTCAACTGACGTAGTAAAAAATCGTTCAAGACGTCACTGCATTTCCGTTATTAATTTTACAGTGCCTGTTGAAAAGTCTTTTAATTTAATATTAGTTTTTAAACCCTTGATTACCAGGTTATTCAGTTTTGAGTTCATGAAAAATTACATTTTAAAAAATAAATTTTATTATTCACTAATAGTACAGGAAATGAGATTTTAGGATTTTTGTTTTGCATGGATTTACCGGGAAATTTTTACAGAATGTGGGAATAGCCCAAGGATCAAAGTTTATATCATGCCGAGGTGTGCTTTATCCGGATGGCTGTCCCCATCTTGGGGTGGAAAAAAATTTTTTTTTACAATTTAACTACAGAAATCGAAAAGAAAGATTTCCCGGTAAAAAATGTTTTTACTTTTTTTTTAAAAAATAATATTTTTCGAGTTATTCCTTGGTCAAAATTTTTTGACGACAAATTTGACGTTTTTTAAGGATTTTCCAATCCAAAGCAAAAACAATCATTAATCAACTAACCCCAAATTAACTTTTACCCATGTTAAGGTTTAAAATGTTATTCTATAAGTTTTGACAATTGGGGGAATTTTCAGTATTAAAAAAAAAACAGCGACATCCCATAAAAAAAATTTAAAGTAGGGGTTAAAAGCGCCAATTCCAAATTTTAATCAAACCAGCAGGAAAAAAAAAATGAAGGTTTTGCCATTTTTTTAGCTTCATTTCCGGGACTATAATTATGTATCATTAAATCGTTTTAATTGGTAAAAAAATTTTTTTTTTTTTTTAAATTATAAGGGGGGGTTTTTTTTAAGGGTTTTATGGTATTTAAATTTTTTATACCGTAAACTGTTTAAATATTTTTTCTACAATAAAAGCGTTTCTAAATAATTTTAAAATTTTTTTTGTAATTTCGTTTTAAGGGTTGAAACGTTTCAAATATGATGTTAGATATAATTCACAACATAAAAATGGATGCATGCTACAAATTTTGCTATGATTTTAATTTACATAAGGGCTATTTCTAGTTTTTTTTTAAATTTTTTAGCAAAGAGGTGGTTTTTACCCCCTTAAAATAAAAAGCACACCCTAAGCATATTTAAACTTTGATCAGGGGTGAAGCATTAATTAAATTTTCAAAAAATTGAAACCCCTACAAGAAAACCCGGGGGGTAAAAAACCCTTTTTTTTCCCCCCTCCACTGTACTATAAAATCCCCGGAGGTCTATTATCCATCTCAACAAAAAAATGTTGCAATGCAATCTCAGACGAAAAAAAAAAAAAGATTTAACATTTCTTAAAAGTAACTTTTTTTGTCCCAGACATTATAATAAAATCATAAAGGGGGAAAAAGGATAAAGATAAATTAGGACTGATAAAAAACATTGACGGAGTTGCAGTTTACCAGTGGGATGGTTTTTTTGGTTTAAATATAAATTTATTAAAAATATTAATTTTTAAATCGTTCTAATTATGGCGACCTTTTTTAATTTTAGTTTTTTAAAAAAATATTGATTAGCAACATAAATAGTTAAAAAATATTTTTTTTTAAAAAACATAAAATTTTTTGGGTATATTGGTTATTTAAACAAAATTCTTTTCTCCAAAAATGAAGAATAATGTGGGCCAAAAATTAAAAAAAAAAGAAAAAAACTGGGGAATTTTTATTATATACGGTAAAAAAAATAAATAAAATATTAGATAAAAGGCAAAAAAAAAATTATCTATTTTCCGAAATATGTTCCATAAAGTCCGCATCAAAGGGAAAAAACCCCAAAATTGGGAATTTTTTTTTTGTAAAAAGTTTTTTTTAAAAAAATAATGAAATAATGTAAAAGGGGTCCAAAACATGCGGGGATCCGGATCCTAAGAGAAGGGGGTTAAAAATGGCAAAGTTGTGTATTTACGAACTAACCATATTCACTCAGGGATAATTCCGAATTTCGGATTTTTAAAAAAAAAGTTTCCGATTTCTTTTTTTTTTATCTGAGTTATTTGGAATAGGAAAAAAAAAGATACTTTCCGGGTCTTTTTTTAAGCCTACAAAACAGAGTTAAGATTTTTCCCAGACGTTTCTTTTCGTTAAATCATCAAACTTTTTTTTTTTGGACCCGGTTTTTTTATTTCTTTTTTTTAACCCTTATTATTCCAAAAAAAATGTATAAATTAATATTTTTTAACAAATATGAAACCCCCCTATAAGAAATGTTGTGCGTTCCTTGTCTAACTCATTGTTTTTATGAAAAATATGTTTATTTAACAGAAAAATTTAAAATTTTATAATCATTGAATTGGGATTATAACTGCTTCAAAAAATGCAATAAAAATTGAGTGCCGTTTTAAAAAAAAGTTGATGTTTTAAAAAAAAACGTCCCAAAAATCTCTCAACGGTTTTTTTGTGGGGGATAAAAATTTTTTTATTTTTCCTATCTCTTTAAATAACGTCAGAAAAAAAAAAAAACGAAATCGGAAAATTTTTGGTTTTTTTTTGGTTCCCCCGGGAATTGAATTTTAAAATTTCTAAAAATTTGAGGCACCAAAGCGCAACTTTTCTAATTTAAACCCGACTTTATCTCTTCCGGTTTCCAAATCCCCATGCATGTCTTGAACTGTGGCACCCTGTATGGGTGATCACGGTTTTTTTTAGATGTCCAATTTGTTTTTTTTTTTTTTTTTTTCAGAAAATCGCAAAAAAGCATTACTTTCAAAATTTGAAAATTGTATTGGTGTTCCCAAATATATTTTGGGGACAGCTAAATTATTGCAGGCTGGGGTTTAAATTTTTTGATAAATCATACCCCAAATCCAGGGGATTGTCTTCATCCCTAAAAAATTAAATTAAAAAAAAAAAAACGTGAAAACCTTTGAAACCTTTTTCATTTTTAAGACCATATTAATTAATCCCCTTTTACTTTCCGGGGGGGCTCAAGGAAAATGGAGTCAAACCCAAAAAAAACAGTTATATTAATTGTTAAAAAAAGAATAGGGGAAAAAATTCGTTTTGAAAAAAAGCTCAAACGTTATTAGATAGACCTACACCAAAAAAAAATGTGTTTTTTTTAAAACCCAAAACCAAAGTTTACGAAGTTTTTTAAATATAAAAAAAGTTAACAATAATTTGAATGTATTAGTCTATAATAATTACCTTCCATCAACAGATTGATTGTCAAATATATGATGTAAAATTTTTGGGTGGCTCCAGGCCTTAAATATTTGCTATTGTTTGCCTTAATCAAAATCTCCTGTGGATCAAAAAAGGTTGGCATAAAGGGGGCTTTTATAAAAGTTTCCTCTTTTAATTCCCACAAGAGAAAACCAAATGTTTCTTGATTGGGTCTGAGGAAAACCTAAAATATTAAAAACCTTTTTTATAATTATAATTTTTTCCCCCAATATTATAAACCACTCACAAACTAATAAATTTGATAATATTCTAATAAAAATAATAAAATAAGTAAATGCATAAATAACCTTTGGTTTAGTTACTTTTTTCAGGCTATGTAAATCTACGCCACTGACCTTTAAAAAAAATGCCTATCAAACAGAACCTAACTTACCTATGAAAAGACACATCTTTGTGTAAATAGTCCAATTTTTTAACAAAACAATTACGCACCATTTTAGAGATTTTAATATAAGTTTGTAAATAGTTTTAACAGATAGTTTTTAAAAAAAACACCACAAAAAATTAAACAAACCAGGGGAACGTCGCATACACCTAATCAGGTTCCTTTCCCTTTATCAACGGGCCTTTTAAAATTTTTTACCCCGTTGAAGGGGATTTCCATATTCCGCCTGGAAACCCCTTTTCGGGCGAAATGAGCAATGCGAAACTATTTAACCAAATAAAAAAAAAAAAAAATGGTATTTGAAAATTATCTTTTTAAATTTTTTATTTTTTTTAAACCAAACAAGTAATCTATTTATTTTTTTTCCCATTTTTTAATATAAATATAGAAAATTAAAAGGAATTTTATTTAGAAATTTAAATTCACTTCAAGCTGGCAACAATTTTTTCGACTTTAGTTACGCGTTACGTCCTTTTCCAAAGTCTGACCGTAAGTTCGTGTTTATCGTGGGGGTTTGGTTGCAATCGACAAATGTGTCAAAAAGTCTGATTCCGTTTTGCTTCACATTTTTTGGGTTTTTGCAAGTCTTTATCTCAATTGAAAAAAATTTCCGAATGGCAAACTTGGCAACAGTGTAAATGTGGATAATTGAACGATAAAAGGCTTTAAAAGCAAAAGTAAAAAAAAACCATAAAATTTAATCGTTTATCGGTGATTTTGGGGAATTTTATATTTAAAAATTGGGGGATGTCTAAAAGAAAAAAAACGAACTGAAAAAGAGAGAAATTTTGTAGTGGGGCTCAGCGTAAACCTTCCTTTTCCTTAAATTTAAGGGCGCCAAAGAAGTGGATTAATGCTGTTGAAAAAAAAATTTTGGCGAAGAAAAAAAAAAAAAGCTATAGCAAAATAATAAATATAATAAAATGTAATAATATTTTTTAGGGGAAAAGGTTTTTTAAATTTCACTGATATACAGGGGGATTCGTGAGGAAATGTCAATACTTCAGGTACGTAGTCAGGATCCAAA
>JAHBCN010001904.1:103879-121224 GCA_019359885.1 Listronotus oregonensis
AAATTAACTTAAATAGAAATAATTAAAAATGAAAAAATAAATTTAAAAGTGTTTAAAATTAAAGGTTTTAAGAAATTCTAGTTGTTCTTATGACAATTTTTTTTAAATTTTTTTTTAAAAGTTTTAAATTTTAATTATAAATATATATATATATATATATATATATATATATATATATATATATATATATATATATATATATATATAATATATAAAAATATATATATATATATATATATATATATATATATATATATATATATATATATATAAAATATTTTATATATATATATATAATATATATATATATATATATATAATATAATATATATATTAAATATATATATATAATATAATAAAATATAATATATTTTATTAAAAATATTATATATATATATATATATATATATATATATATATATATATATATATATATATATATATATATATATATATATATATATATATATATATATATATATTTTTTTTTTTTTGTATGTATATATTTTTATTAGCTCCCTTAATCTTAATTTAAATTTAAACTTAAAGGGGGGTGAGCTAAGTCAATGGGGCAAGTTAAAATTTTTAAAAATTCAACCAAATCAGGGCTTAAATGCTTACTAGATAAATACAAAGTAAAGTTATATTTAAAATTTATTATTTATTTATTTAATTTTTTTATTTTAAACGAACAAATAAAACCCAACCAAAAATTAATATATTTTAAGCTTAACATTTATAACTTAGTTTTTAATTTGTAATTGGAACCCCAAAATAAAAAAAAACTTTTGAATTATTTTTTAAAATTAAACCCCTTTTTTTTTAATAAAAAAAACATGTTAAAATGTTTAATTACCTTTAAACATTGTTAAAAAAAAAAATTTTTTACAATAGGGGTTTTTTTTTTTTTTGAAATTCGGAAAATTATTTTTTTGTCCTCGAATGTATTTCTTTTTGAGAAATGCCCTGTAAGGTCTGGTCCTAAAAATGCCCCAAATTTTTGCGGCCCTCTAATTACCGTGTGTGAATTTAATTTTTTTTTATTGAGGTTTGATGCAAGCAACTGTTTAGGGGCATAAAAAAACAACCCAAAGTAATTATTAAAAACCCGAAAATACTTTTTAAGTGAGCCCTCCACCCAAATGTTATGGGAATACCTCACAAGCTTTACTTGGGGTTTGGGTGTGTGTGTGTGTTTTTTTATCATAGGTGTGTGTGTGTGTGTGGGGGCGCGTGTGTGTGCGGGGTTTGCCCTGTGTGTTTTTGGGCGGGGGGGTTTGGGGGTGGGGTGGGGTGTGGGGGTGTGTTTGTGTGGGGCGCGCGCGGGGGGTTGGTGTGTAAAACTTTGTTCTGGACTCTGCAGGTCGACGGCCCACCCGCACATTTTTCCCTTAAATTTTTCCCAATGTATATTGATGATATACATTTTTTTTTTTAAGTTTTTAAACCATTAATTCCAATATTTAAGTGTTATTTAGTAAAAATTTTTGACATTAACTTAACGTTATGTATAATAGAAAACCCCTTCGAAATGGTTTGAAGGGATTTTTTTTTTTTTTTTTAAAATCGCTTTATTATCACGTACCATAACTTTCGCACCCCCCTTCCAAAATTTTTTTTCTATATTTCAGTCCATACGGGTTAGGTAATTTGCTATTATAAATTTTTTTTTTTGGGAATATGTTAGGGTTTTTTCTTTTATTTTCAGAACTTTGGAATAATTTGGGCTTGAAGAAAATATTCAATTTGATACCGGGAAAAAAACTAAGGGATCTTAACACCAGGGACCAAATTGATTCTAAAAAGGATTATCTTGAACAATCCCCCTAATCCTTGTGGATCAAATTATAGGAGGGAAAATCTGAGAAATATTTGGGCATTATTTGGTAAGGTATTCTTCTGTCAGTTATTTTTAAATTTTTTTTAGATGCCTTATGGTAAAAAAAACTTTTAAAAATTTTTATATTAAGCATCTTTCGTACAGTTTACGCCTTATTTATTGTGTTTGTCTTGGGAAAAAAATATATTAAAGTTTTTAAAAAGGGGAAATTTTAAAAAAATTTTTTTTAGTTTTTTTCACTTTCTATAAACACAGGAGTTAACCATCATTTATATCACTTTTAAAGCAAATTATACGCTATTTTTGGTATTCACGTATTTTGGATCTGTCAAAAAAAAACTCAAATTAGTAGTCGAATCAAGGGGGTTGCATTGATATTAAACCACTTCTAGTATTCAAAACTTGATTGAATTTAAATACTGTTTTAAATTTAACGCCGATGCTATTTTTGGACGGTAGTATTTCCATTGCCATAATATTTATTTGGAGATCTTTAAACAAATATTTGGTAATTCCTTCCTAAATAATGAATTTTTTTTTGGGGTAGTTTTTTCATCCCCATCCGAGACGGCCTATCCCGTTTCCTAACAAAAGGCACAGGGATACAGTGTTTTTTCAGCATCTTGCTGTTCCTAATCATCAGGATGTAGCTGCACTGCGGATGTAATACTTTTTAAATTTTCTTCATTTCACGATTTTCCTAGGGAACTGTACTCTAGTGGGGCACTTTTTTGCTTTTTTGACAAATGTATCTGCTATGGAGACCATCCACCAAACGGCGGGGGATCGGTCACTATTTTTTTTGGACGTCCATCTCAGTGTCTTAAGTGGCATTCCTTCTGATTCTAAATGAGGCTTATTCCTTTGCTTTTTCCGTAACAGAGCTGTGGTTTATGATGCAATGCTTCTAAAGTTTACCACTTCTTAGTTACAGGATCATCAGTTTAAACTTTCCCCTTTCCCCTTTTTTATTATTCTTTAACGGCACCCTGACTGGGGCACTTGCCCAATAGTGACACTCCTTCTACTTTTAAAGGTACGGAAAAAGGGTGCCTTTATCAGATGTAATAATTTTCCCGATGGAAACTAGATTTCGCTTCGGCGCACCCACCTGATGTGACGATTTTACAAGGATTCCACCCCTTGGGGCAATATATATTGTCACTCCACTAATTGAAGCAAATTCTACGTCGCCCCATGACACGGGACAGTAGTCGGGAAATAGTCGTTTACCGGCCCTTGGCCCACACCTGAACTGCCAACCCCCGACTTCCGACTATCGGTATGATTGTCTATTAAACTTTTTCTTAAGCTTTAACTTTAAACTTTTGTCTTGTGTTTTCTCCATTCTGACCATGACTGTTTCGAATCTTCTTTGATCTTAAATCTTTTCTTTTCTGTCCACCGAATTATCCACATTTTGAAGGGTTTATTAAATCAAAATTTTAAGTTTGCTATTTGGGTGTTCCCCCTTTGAGTCACATCAAGATTTTTGGAAAGTAAAAAATTTTTAATTTTTTTTTGTACTTGACATTGAAGATAGTAGAGATAGTGTTGATCTCTCCATTACTTTTTCTTGAACAAAAAGGTATTTTAAAGAAAACCAATTCTTTATACAAATTTAAAAAAAAGCTCATTTAAATTTAATGGGAAAAAAAACCACAAATATTTTTTGCAGTAAGATGTAAAAGTATATCAAAGGGTTTAAAAAAAATTTTTTTTGATATAAAAAGATAATACTACTAGGATGATGAACCATTCAATGCATTTTTGATACCCCTAATGGACTTTGGCTAACGCGAGCCGATGTCCATCGAGAATTTTCGCCATCCGAACGAAAGTTAAACAGTGTTGCCGGACCTTTACTATTGGGGATGAAACGCAACTAAAAAAAACACAATCCAGCCGCCCCTTTCCTACTTCTTTTCCGAATAAGGTATGGACGACATTCAATTCGCACGGTTTGTTTCGCTGGGGCAGGGTTCCCGACTTAAATTCGATTTACGGAAGCATTGAATCTTCGAACGATTAAAAACGCTCCATTTAAATGAACCATTTTCGTGTAGTATTATTTTTGCATAATTTCGTGACACTTAATTTACAAGAAATAACTGCTTCTCCTTGTTAAAAACCTTAAAATGGAATTCTTCTTACACTTCTGTGCTTATTTTAGCAATTATATAACGAATTATTGTTGTTGTAAACACTTCGGGTAAAATATATAAGTAAGCCCACGCCCTACTTCACTACAAGCCGTGAACAAGGAAACTGGCAACTATGCCGAGATCTAGCGACACACGTTTAGTCAATGATTTACGTTGAATGACCTGTTTCTCTGTTGTTTTTTGTGAATAAATCAATTTTTTTTAAAGAAAATATTGTTAAGATAAAGACTAAACCTGTAAAAGGTCTTACTGTGTGAAATTTGGAGTGACGACAGTTTTTTCCCAGACATTGGTAAAAAAAGAATATCTGGGGGGCAATGTGCCGGTGTTATAAAGACTTAAAGTAAATGGCGGCAAATGAATTGACATTTTGTGGTGGTTTTTTTTAAAAAATAATTCAAATTGAAAGTGTGTTTTTAAAGATTCGTGTTTGGCTTTAATTTTGAAGGTATTTTTTTTTGTTATTTTTTAAAACAGTAAAAATATTAGCATTGGAAATTACCGTAAGTACTTAGGTATACATTTTAATTTTTTCGTTCGTTTTGATTTTTGTTATTGCGTTGCATAGATACTTGGGGCCTGCTTATTAAAACTATTTAGTTACTGTTATTTTTATTATTTTCCTCCCAAATCCTTGTTTTGTGCCTTTCAAACCAATTTTAAAAATTCTCTTTATGCAGGAGAACCAGCTGTATCTGTTTTACCTTTCCCAAAAGGGCGAAAACCTTTAAAACCCTTTGGGTTAGGAATATTCCCAGACAGTCATGGGCACCTCAAAATATTCTGTGGTTTGCGCAACATTTTGAAAGTGACATTATTAGAGAGGATGATTACGCTTGCCAGATGGGTCAAAGCAAAAAGGGACCTACCAAAAATAGACTAAAGTTAAATGCAGTGCCTAGTATTTTTTCCCAAAATTTTCCCACATTACTTCTCAAAAACAGTCCCTGTTTCCCGAAAAGTCCGCTGAAAGCTTTGGGATAAACTTGAAACAATAATGGTCGCCTTACAAACGACACCTATTCTGCACTTTGCCATAGTACCCCTGTTTTACTAGAAATAATTGACTATTTATTTTCAAAATTTGATTTGTCGATATTTTACCAGGTAAATTTACTACTGAAAAGTTAGAAAAAAAAATTTGGTAAATACAGACTTCTCGGAGGTTGTAAAAAATGTTAGCTTTTATGATATTTTTTAAAAGGTGAGAAAAAAAATTTGACTCAAACATATATTTAGAAGCGCTGCGATGGTAATTTCTCTTTAGCTGAGATTAAAAACAGGGGGACGCTGTATCCCGGAAAATGATCTTGATTGACAATACCTCAAAATAATTACACTGAAAAATTTTTTTTTTTACTTGAAACTGAATACCTAAATGAATATGAAATTGACAAACGGTACAAATTTATATAGCCGGTTATGCTGCCCACAAAATTGTAAAAAAAAAAATAATTGTAACATCTGTGTTTTTTTTCTTGTTGAAAGTAAAAAACCTAATTGCGAAATACTTTGATTGTCTACAACGTGGCGGTTTAAAGGTTCCTACAAAAATTTTTAAAGACGTTCTGTTCCATAGGGGGTTTTTGAGAAAATTTTTTTGACCCTGATACTGAGGGGATTTTAAAAAGGGAAAAAAATCAAAAGCTATCCTGTGTGACTAACTAATTTAAGCACTAGACAATGATTTATGCTCGCAATGTATTTGTGGTAACGAGAAAAAAAATATTTTCATTATGATGTGCTCTATTTTTAAAACATTTTTTTAAATAATTATGTTAAAAAAGAAATAAAAAAAATGCCACAGAAAAATGGGAAAAGGCTGAGTCAAAAAAAAAAAAAAGGAAACTAGACAATTTAATAAATAAATAAACAAAACAAAACTAAGACTTACTAACTAAATGTTAAATTACATTTTTTTTCCTTTTACAACAGCATCATGTTCTTCCCTTGACCTATGCACAAAAAATTAATTTGTTTTAGAGTTTAAATATTATATAAATATAGTATTTTTTCAATTATTATACTGATTTAATTATTTTAATGGAAATATCAATACTATTTACGGACTTTGAATTGAGCCTTAAATAAATTTTAAAAAATATGCGCCCGATACCCGGATTACGCCATCGCGTAAAAATTGCCGGGTTGCGGCGTTGCCAAGTGGTTGTTCACGGCTTGTAGTGAAGTAGGGCTGTGGTAAGACTTATTTAATAATTTTTTATTTAGGAACAGAATTCCAGTTATTGCCGACGAAATTTATGAACGCCTGGTATTTCCAGGCAAAAAATTCGTTTCGACAGCTGCACTTCATTCTGGGGTACCTATTTTAGTTTGCGGAGGGCTAGCTAAGCGATTTTTGGTACCAGGGTGGAGACTAGGTTGGATTGCGGTACACGACGAAATAGGAGCATTTGATTCTATAAGAAAGTCCCTAGTCAGCCTCAGTCAGAGAACTATTGGAAGTAATACGCTGATTCAGGTTAGAGCAGATTTTTTACTTATTTATTGTCCCATAAAAACATATTTTGAGTGTTTAATATATAACAGAAGCAAATTACATAAATTTAATTTGAATGCTGACTTAACAATTTATTTTTATATTTATTACTTAAATTTACCAATAGTTCATATATTAAATGACTAAAAATTACATTTATTAAATAGAAGACTATATTGTGGTTAAGCCATATAGAAGTTAGAGCCAGGGGAAAATACTATTATTATATTTGGAAATAACTTAAAGAAGTACATATATATATATATATATATATATATATATATATATATATATATATATATATATATATATATATATATATATATATATATATATATATATATATATATATATATATATATATATATATATATATATATATATATATATATATATATATATATATATATAAAATTTTTTAAATAAAAACCCCCAAATATGTATATTAATTAAAATTTTTTATTATTTGCTTTCAGGTTATACACGTTAACATTATTGTTATTTAAGTTCAAATAGACATAAGATTTAGATTCGTTTTTGCCAACCGGTTTCGAAGTTTGGAGGTAAATACTTAACAAAAAGTTAAAATATAAATTATGGACATATTTTAACATTTATAAGGTTAACGGTTACCATAAATAATCAGTTTATTAAATCATTACCAAAAGATACAAGTTATATTTGATGGGATATACCGGCCAATCATAAACTGTCTTTAACAAAAAAAATCTTTTTTTTAAATACGGAAAATTTAATTTGGGGTTAGAAAGTCACATCAATCAAAAAAAATTTTGCAGCTTTTGTTTACGCTTGAAAAAAATTTTAATTTATTTCAAAATTTAAAAGGTAACAAAATAACGTTTAAATTTTGAATCAAGTTGGGTTAAGCTTTGAGTCCCACTATAAACGTTTTAAAAAAGCTGGATTTTTAAACATCACATTTTGTAAAGGTAAAAAAAATTGTACAGTCGAGGAAGAAAAAAACTGTTTGACCCCGGATTTTTTGTGTACAGTTTAATTTTTAGAAAAATTTGGGAAATTTAAATTGACCCCCTAGATCAAAGTTTATATATGCTTAGAGGGTTTTTTTTTTTTAGGCGAAAACCATTAGAGAGAAAAATTAAAAACCATTGAAATATACCTTTTAAATTAAAATCATATCAAATATGTAGAATTACTCCATTTTTTTGTTGTGAGTTATATCTTCATTATATTTTAACGTTTAACCCCCTTAAAAAACACCCTTAATAAAAAAATTAAAAAAAAATTTTTTTTATTTTAAAATTATTTAATAACGCTTTTATTGAGAAAAAAAATTTTTAAAGTTTAGGTATAAAAAATTTAACTACCATAACTCAACCCTTTTAAAAAAAACCCCCCCATGAGTTTAAAAAAAACTTTTTTTTTACAAATTAAAAGATTTGATGTAAAAAAAAATTTTTGCCCGGAAAGGAAGCTAAAAAATTGCAAAACCTCGCAATTTTTGTGTCCTGCATTGATTAGTAAAAAAATTTGGAATTAGGCGCTTCTAACCCCTCTACTTTAAATTTATTTCATGCTGATTTGCGCTGTTTGCTTTTTAAGGGAAAACACCTTTAATTGTAAAAACTTAGGGAATAACATTTTAAACCTTAAGATGGCAAAAAAGTGGTTTGGATTATTGATTAATTTGTTTTACGCTTTAGAATACAATTTTAAAATATTTCAACCCTTAAAAATCAACCATTGTTAGAGCTTAAATTAAAAAAATATATATTTACCCTAAAAAAATGATTAATTTACCATAGTGATATAATTTTAAAATGCTGTTGCTTAAAATATGTACTAATTTCATTTTGCAACTTTTCGACCCTTATTATAGCTTAATTAAAAAAAGATTTATTCCCAAAAAATTAATAGCTTGACAGATTTAATAATTAAGAATATTACTGCCTGAAATATTACCAATTTCATTCTTTTGCAAATTTTCAATCCTTGAAAACCACCCACAACATTGTAATTTTAAAACCAATATAATAGATAAAAACAGGAAAAGAAAGTAGAATTGCATACAAAAATTATACCGGTAAAAGTATAAAGTATACCGGTTTTGTAGAATATTATGCTCCGAAGTGGGCTATTCGACTTTTCCAAAAAAAAAGTTGATTGGTTTTTTTAAACATAGCTCCTTTAGTTTTAATGATAGAAAGTTTGTTTAAAAATAATTTTGTAGGGTTTTCTAAGAGCTACAAGGCTATGTAAATTAAATCCTTTTTAATCCTTTAGTTTTAAAATGGGATGAGTTTAAAGGGCTAGAATAAGGTGATGCTTGCTCGTAAATGGAGGCTTTAAACGGCCATATCTGGCAAATATTTATTGTACCGAAAAAATATATATATATAATGAAAAGTCTTCGTTATTAAAAAAGCTATAATTCGGTACCTTAGCATTTTTTTTTCGTATCTCCAGTATTGTTGGAGTTATTTTGAAGAAAATTGCTATTTTTACGAAATTGCGAAAAATGTTTTTCATTTTAAGTCCACTTTTTTAAAATTAAGCATTTTAATTTGGTTAAACTTCTAGAATGTTTTAAATAATACATATATAAAAATAATCGCAGAAGGTTATAGATCTATTTTAATTAAGAGGGGAATTAGGGGTTGTTTTTAATGTTTTTTTTTCGTAAAAAAAACATTAAAACCGACCGACTTATTTTTATCATAACTCGCTCAATTTTCATGCTAGAAACTCTTATTTTGTTTTTAAAAGAAAGGTCTTATTATATACTTTAAAAAAGACCTTATATGTTTTCCTTGGAAAATGCAAACTTCTCCCGCTATTTGACTTTGAATCTTTCAAATTTAACATTTGACGAACAAAAGCTAACCATTAACAAGCCGTAGCTCGGTCTGTATATGTCTGTATATTTTTTTTTTTAATTTAAAATAAAACACTGGGAAACAAATTTTTTATTCAGATAGACTGACACGTGTTTGGTCTCACGACATTTTCAAAGATCTTAAAAAGAATGCTTAAAATAAAATAAAATCATCTTAAACTTACACAGAGGCCTATAGTAAACATTTTATGGACTAAATTTTTTTAAATTTTCAGCGTTCAAGATGGCGTACCTACAAAATCTTTTTGGGATTGTTAATTGTCTTTATTGTTTATAAATTTTTTAATGCAAAATTTCCAAAAATCCACTTGTTCCCTTCTGAATGTTATGTATCTTTCATCCCCATTATTAAAAAGTATTGTCTATGCAGTATTCCGGGAAACCGGTTTTTTCTCTTGCTGTGTAGAATTGAATTTGGTGTTCTTTTATTCTATTCTGAAAGAACGTTTTTTTGCCTTTTTATAGGTTGGTCACACTATTATAACATTTTTTATATTCAGAAATCAGCAATCCGGAATATATAAAATATGTTGTAATAGTGTGACCTAAAAGGAAACACGTTCTTTACAGAAAAGAATAAAGAACACAGGAATTCAATTTACACAAGCAAAAAATACAGGTTTTGCGGAAACTCATAGAAAAATATTTTTTTTAAAAATGGGATGTAGTTATTAATAACATTCAGAAGGGAAACAAATGATTATTTGGAAATTTTGGCCATTAAAAATCTAAACAATAAAGACAACTTAACAAATCCCAAACAATTTTGAATTACGCCCATCTTAGACGCTGCAATTAAAATAATTTAGTGCCATAAAATGTTTATTATAGGCCATCTGTTAAGTTTAAGATTTATTTTATTTTATTTTTAAGCTCATTCTTCTTAAAAAGATCTTTGAAAATGATCGTGACCGAAACCGTCAGATTATCTGAATAAAAATTTAATTTCCCGATGTTTTATTTTAAATTAAATTTTTACCATGTTTCACCTAGAGCCTACCGCGGACTCAATAGAAATTAGTAACATTTTTTTTTAGTTTTTTTATAAGCTACAATTTTGCCTTTACAGTTCTTTTCATAAAATGCATATATAAAAAAAAGGTAAAAAGTAATTAAAGAAAAATAACAAACAGACATCCTTAAATATTGCAAAAATTTGAAAGTAGCGACTTTGCAATTTTATTTTAAAATTATAAAATAATATAAATACAGTTAACGTGGGTAAAGAGCACAAAAGAAAACTAATTATTTATCAGATCTGCGAAAATTCTAAGAATCCGTGTAAAAAATGAATACTCTTTAGATTTGGTGAAATCAGAGTAAGCGGGGTTAACATATTATTTTAGAATATTGGAAACAACGTGTAATCGATTTTTTAACATTACCTATTGGAGAAAGGTCAAGAGTGCGAGCAAAATCCATATCTGTCATATTTTCAAAGGTATAGTTTATCCAAGCTAACATTTTAAGGTTGGCAATGCGAATATCCCTACATATTAGAACAATTTGTTTTTCGGATTTAAGTTGGCTGATATAAGAATTTTAGTCAGGACCGTACTGAGGGAAGGGAGTTTTAAAATTTTAATATCTTAAAAAATTTGTTTTTAGATTAGAATAACTAAATGTATCAATATTTTTTTCTTGCTTTTCATATGTTTGCATGAATTGTGAAAGCTTAATGTTTCGCCATTTTATTAAAAATTATCATTTTCGTCTATATAGTGCAGAGTAATACTTATTTATTAAGTGTTTGTTATTTAGAATAGTTTACACTATTTTACACTTTTTGTACACACTTAGTCCTAAAACACACCTTCAATTAGAGCGCTTAGGTAGGTAAAAAAAAAGTAAAATAGTGTACACTATTTCTGAATAACAAACAGACCTGTTATGTTTTGTTATATTTGCAGAAATAGTATATTACATACCGAGAGTGGTAAGAAGCCCATTACACACGATTTCGAAAATTACGGTACGAGCGTGAGCGAGTACCGTAATTCGAATACTATTAAATAGATTTAATTATTGATTTTTTAAGCTAACTGGTACCTGAAAATAATAATTATTATTTTGAGAGACCAGTTAGGAACATTTTTACGGGGGTACTTTCACATATTTATCATACTACTTACACTTGTTAAAATATCGAAAATAATATACAAATTATCTATAAAAGAAGGCTTCAATTTTTTTTTGTTCGGGAAATGACATTACCAGTAGTTTTAAGCAAATATGAGATACATACCTTAAATTTTTATACCATTATAATTTTGTAAAGTAGAGTTTCTAAAAGTAAATATTCCTAGTTCATGTAAAAACCAAAAAAGTAATTTCTGTGTAAAAAAATTTAAAATTTTATTGACAAAAAAACCGTATGACTTTATTGGTGTTAAGATGTTTTTAGGAATTACAAGATCTTTTAAAAAGATCCACTTATTAAAATATTTTTTACATTTTGCATGAAACCTTTGAATTGAAATTGAATAGAAAAACTTTAAAATTTTCTTGGTAATTTTGGAATATTATTTTATTTGTTTAGGGAGCTATACCAGCAATTCTTCGCAATACACCACAATCCTTCCACGACAATTTGGCTTCAACCCTAGCACTTCATGCTCAAATAGCGTTTGATCGTCTTAGTAGGGCTAAGGGTTTGACCCCTTTTATGCCTGATGGAGCTATGTATATGGTGTTTGAGATTAACCTGAATCGATTCCCACAGTTTACTGACGGGCTTGAAATTGCTAAAAAAATGATGGAAGAAGAGTCTGTGTTTTGCTTACCAGGAGAGGTAATTTTTTAAATGCATAATTAAGAATCTTAGTTAATTGCGTTGAATTAGAAAAAGGTTGTTGAATTATATATTATATATAAATAATTAATAGGCAATATATTATCCTGATGAAACGAGTATTAGTACTTACTTAGTAATAATCTTAATCTTAATAAGTGTAATCAGTGTAACTACAACTATGTTAAGTGTGTATTAAAAAGTTCTTGTTGTGTTCTCGCCAAGATGGGACCGCTTCGGCCCTGGTCCCGAGGTGTGGAACTGTGTGTGCACAGAAACCATTGATCCCTGGCAGATCGTTTGTAACAAAATTTAAAAAAAGCCCCAAGTCCAAGGTCAGAATTTATGACATAATGTCATGACATTAGGTCATAATTCACGTAATTGGCAAATGTATTCTTTAAAAATGATTACTTTTGTAGCTAAAAATGTGTGTTTTTAGTCTTAATTTATATAAAATAAAAAATAAACTCATGTTTAAAAAAATCATATTTACCTGAGATTTAAAGTATTTTAAAGACACGAGCTGTCCAAATATGTCATAAAAATTCCACGTCCATGTTTAAAAAAATTAACTTAAAGATAATATTTAAAGAATGAAGAATTTAAAAACTAAAAATAATTTTTTAAAATTATTTTTAGGGTATTTAGAATGTTTACAAGAACTACTATATTCACCTTCAATTTTTAAATCTGCTTTTCTATAGGTGACCTTTCAGCACCTTGTATATATTTGGTCTTTATTTGAAAGAAAAAGTCGTTTAAGCAAAACCTTTCTTCTGATTTTTCAAACTGACACTTCTTATTGCAAAGTTATTTTTAAAAAAAGTATGTCTTAATAGTATGGCTGCCTGACTGCCTGCATAAACACTACATGTGTTTATGCTGAAAATTCTACGGTATTAAATGCAGTAGGTAATTAGTTAATTAGTTTTAAATGACATGACTTTGTGAGGCCTAAATACAGTGATAAATACCGATTTCTTTTGGATATAATTGGTTCAGTGCCTAAATTCGATTATTATTTTACAAAATTTACACAATATTTTAAGAAAATAAGTAAGAAACTTTTACAAAGGTACACATCATATTTAAACCAGACAATACCAGCACCAAATTATTTATTTAAACCTCTGCTTTGGTGATGGCAAAGTTTTTAGAAAAAGTATAATAAGCTTATCTAAAATAAAGTGACTAAATCAACAATAACTTTTTAGTGCTTTCAAATCCCTGGATTTATGAGAATTGTATTGACGGTCCCCCAAGAACTTCTAGAAGAAGCCTGCAACAGAATTGCCGAGTTTTGCAATCGTCACTACATTGAGTAGAAGATTTTGTATTGTTTCTAGCGACCTCAGCAATTTGTTTACCCAAAAATTGGTCCTTCGAAGAGAATTAAATATGGAGAAAGACTCTGGCATTATTTCTTAAACTATAAATGTTAGATGAAGCCAATGGAAGAATTATATTTATGATTTTATTTACAATATAGTTTTATTTTGACTAAGCACTAGGTTGTTAAAAAACTTATCCACGATCTGTTTTGTGACACAACATTTGTGATATTGTGAAAATAATTAAACTACAACATAATTATTAAAAAACCAAGTCATTAACCGAATTTAAAATATAAAACTGCAATAGTTGCAATTATTTTTTTAGCGTTATCTGCAACATATTTACTTAATTTTAAGGTAATTTAGGTTTAGTTGGTGAATTTTTGTACCTGAAATAAATTTGTTATACAATAAGTATGTTTGTTTTCAATTCTTAGAGTCATTTAAAATTTAACGGCCTTTTCTGCGTTGAAACACAACTTCCCATGAGATCAAAGAAGTAAAACAACGCCAGGCACAGTTAGTAATAGGGATGTTGCGGATCTTTTTTTTACAAGAAACTTATGCTTTAATCCTCCAAAAAGTAAATAGATTGGTAATAAAATTATTAAATAAATCTATTATTGCTATTTTACTTCTGCACCCATATAGTTTCTTGTAAAAAAAAACAAGATCCGCATCCGCAATATCCCTAGTTAGTAATTCCATAGGCCACCGCTAGTAAATACCGTGTGCAGTTGGAAGTGGTTGGCAATCCATGCTCAACCGTTTGGTCCCGCCTGAATAATATTACATGGAAGTTCAGGGGGGGATAGTTCAGAGGTAGTATGCGCTAAAATTTGCAATTTTCGGTACACCCACAGTACTTATGATTAAGGCTTTACACAAGCCTTTATGGACTGTCATAATAGTATAGTAGGGTCGAGTTTTGCAACTTGTTTTCTATTACGGCGCGTAATAATTTTAAGGCATGTTTTATACATATAATAAGAACAAAGATTTCTATGAAAATGATATAAAAACTAAATAATTAATATTTTATTTTTTTTTTTAAATGAGTAAAATTACAAATGGAATACACGGATTTCGACGAAATCTTGGACAAATTTATTAGATTTTAGTCTCACTACTCACCCTTAACTCTTTCAAGCATAAATAATTGCACCCCCACTAATGCTCAAATGACAACCTGGTTATTGTGTCATATTTCGTTCATAGATGTTCTGCGCGATTTCTTTGCCACGTACCTACCCTTAGGAGCTTGCCTGCTTACACAGAGTTACTGTTAATTTGGTGATGAAGTTAAACTTTTAAAAACCCAACTTTATACCCCAGGTTTAAAAATCAGAAAATCAAAGTATCTGAGAAGATAAAGTTTGCTTAACAAATCTCATAACCAAATGCTCTCTTGTTCAAATAATAGTAAACATTTTGGTTCTTTGCCCCAAACATGAGTTATAACTTCTGTAATAATTCTTTTCCATACCTAAATTTTACCTACAAAATTATTCTCATCTAAAGTAGGGAAACCTAAGCTGGGATTTTGAGATTTGGGGGAAACCTTGCACTCAGTTTAGTACCCCCAACATACATGAGCCCTTTATACGGGGTAGCGCGTCGCCGAGCGGAACATAGGAAATCTCATGCAAATTTGAAGACAGTCAATTATTGGCTCCCCTGTTCATTTTACAGAAAAAATGTAACATAACTATTTAAAGAGACCAATCGAACAAGCCCTCGTGCCAAGTTTGAAAAAATTTTAATAAGCGAATCTTGAATTATTCAATTAAATGTAATTGCACAATTACCAAATTTTCGGTTCAGGTAAAACCAAATAGGCACCAGTAAACTGAATATTGTCCCTGGCATGAGTAAAAGTGTCAATAAATCAGTGAGAGTCGGTATTTGAAATAAAAATATGAATTATTCAATCGACGAAAAAAGTATCCTTAATCAAGTGGCATTATGCGGGAAACAGTTTTAAAGTAACGTATTGTCAGTAAGTCCGAGTCCAAAGGTACCGTAATAAATAATTGTAAATGTTCAACTCAGGATATCGAAAGAAGAGAGAACAGAGATCTTAATATTCTAAGTGTGAAGGAGTACGAGGGTTCTTGCGCAAGAGGTAAATAAACATCATACAACGGTATTGCGCACTTTGAAAAAACACAAATATTATTCGTATAAATTCGAAAAACATCAAGAGCTGTAGGAAGGAGATGAAGAGCGAAGAATGGCATTTTGTTTTGAAATGATGGAAAGACCAAAAAACGATGGGAATTTTTTAAGAAATAAAATATTTGTTTTACCGATGAATGTACATTTACCCTCAACAATAAACCAAATGTTCAGAATTGCCGGTATTGGAGCCAAGAAAATGAATGTATGCTTTGTTCATACTCGGACACAATATCCCCAAAAAACAAATGTATTCGTGGGGATTATCGGACACCATATCATTGGACCCTTTTTTATGGACTATAACCTGCCAGCAGAAACCTATTTGGACTTATTTCAAAATCAAATTGGACCCGCCTTGGAAGAAGTTTTTCGGGAAGATCAAATGATCTGGTACCGAATGGATGGTTGTCCCGCCCATAATGCATGCCCGTATGGTTAGAGAGTACCTGGAAATGCTTTTAACGGCAATATTATTGGTCCACGGTACCGGATTCTTTGGCCAGCCAGGACACCTGATCTTTCACCGAATGACTTCTTTTTGTGGAATCACTTAAAAAGTGTCATTTATAAAAGTGTTAAATTTGAGAAGTACAGGAAAGCCAATAATTAATCCCCTTAAAATATACATGGGATTTCCTATGTATCGCTCGGTGACGCACCACCCGCTATAGGGACGGGCATCTAGGGCAGCCGATCAGATTAGTAAAAAAAAAGATCATTAGAAAAACTCGATAGGTTCAGGTGAAGGCAAGGTTAAAAGATGTTGCTGTAAAACGCGACCAACTGCTAAAATATCATTTAGATATTTGCCTTTAACATATATATTTGCAACTTGCATTGACTCTTTAAACTTGCATGATGCCCTCACTAACAGCAACTAATTCCATATGCTTTGATTTTTAATACACGGTAATGAACTTTTTATATTGCCTAAATGGGTCAAAATTATTTTAAAAACGCTTTTTCAAAGAACACAAACGTTTAAGCTCAGATAAAAATAAATATCCCAATTCTTGAGAGAATTACCCTTTGATGGCAATTTAACTACCAACCTACGTTCGAAATTTCTTGTATTACGAGTTCCAAATGGTTTTCATAGAAAATTTTCTCCGGAGAAAGTGCAAGTTTTTTAAAAACATGCTCCCAAAAATTTGTTAGTAAATTATCAAGTTTTTTATTGTCAGTTTGAATAAAAAATGAATTCGTTATGTTTGATAAGCTTAAATGATTTGAGAAGCTACTAGGAGATTTTGTCAACCTTACCTGAAAGTACCCATCCAAATAAAGCTTCCTATAAAACATAACCCAGCTTACAGTATTTCACTAAAAATCTTACCTGCGTGTAACATGAGAATAGATTGAGAATCATCGAAATAATCTGCGAGTGAAATATTAGCAGAAATATGCAATTTATTTATATTAATGTTACTATTTGGAATATATTTTGATATTTTTTGCAAAACTAAACAGTGTAGCTGTTTACTATAAGAATGATCTACAGATTGAATCGTGACTTGCACCGAACATTTTACACTGTTGCTCTGACTATTTACACCCTTAACTGGCACATGAGAACTATACTTCGGTAGATTAAACTTATGTTAGTGACAAAGGTTTAGTGATAAAATTGGGGTTTAAATTGATCCAGTTTTT